>JAPYZD010000943.1:0-35722 GCA_030522725.1 Ichneumoninae sp. B BG-2022a | reverse complement strand
TTTTGATAATTTTGATAATTTTGATAATTTTGATAATTTTGATAATTTTGATAATTTTGATAATTTTGATAATTTTGATAATTTTGATAATTTTGATAACTTTGATAATTTTGATAATTTTGATAACTTTCATAACTTTCATAACTTTCATAACTTTGATAATTTTGATAACTTTGATAACTTTGATTACTTTGAAATAAACTCGCATGGATTATCGCCATTTATGTTTTCGAACTTTTTTTGTACTGGTATATGTTCACGGGCTGTTATAAAGTTGCAGTATCGACGGGGTTTGGACCGACGTGGAAGGTCCCATATACATAGTATTGCGTGCATATAATGTGCACTGTAGTATTGTGAGCTAGCTCATCGCGGATACCGTACACGTCGGTGTGTAGTAACGCCGGCGTAGGAAGCCCCTCGGAGATAAATTTGTCTATACTATATCGAAATCGTTGACCCTTGACGAGACTTGCGAGTGAGAAAAAGAGAATGAGGGAGAGGGAGCGAGCGAGGGAGTTGGTAAGTGAAAAAAGACTGCGTGGAAGCATTGACTCGAGTACCAAAGATCTCTAAAGATCATTTCATAATCTGCGCAAATTTGTGAAGTTTTTTGTTTGTTTTTAAATATATAATGATTTTTTACTATACTATTTAAAAAAAATTTTACCTATAGTTTCGTGTATGTTTTTGGAATTATAGTTGTAATAATCGTAACCAGCGTCGTATTTACAAATTAATATTAATATAAAATAATTTTAATTCGATTAACTCATCGTTCAGTCTTTCGTGACTTTTTGGCGGAATGAAAATTTTCCAAACCTCAACGCTCGCTCAGTCGGAGATTTTTTTATGTTTTCTTTTTTTTTTCCTTTATCAAAGAGACCACTCGCAGTAGCATCGCGATTCGCTCGTACTATCGACAAGCGGCGATGCGATAACACCTTCTTCGCGTTTCGTTCCTCGGACTCTTCGAGACAGCGCTTCTTGTTTGATTTTTCGTTGCGTCTATACTTTTTCATTATCTCGTACCCTTCGACGAAGCGTCGCTGCCGACCGTGAAATCGCGCGGTTAACTTCGTCCGAGAGGATCGGAATAAACGTATTTATCAAGACGTCGAAATTCTCTCGGGTATAAAAATTCCAGAACACATGAATAAATCATCCGACTTATTTTCACCGGCTTCCGTTTAATTACAACGCCGCATCGGACGCCATGCTCGAAGCTCGAGATCGTAGTTTGCATGTAAATTAATGCTGTGCGTAAGAAATGTAAGAGATCATCAAACCCGTTTATACCGACTAACCGTTCATTTGCATTCCTATAATTTTTATATATGAAACGGTTTCTGGTTAACGAATGTAAAATAATTTCTTCTTTTTTTCGGCGCCAAGAGTCGAGACAGATTACGGTTGACGAATGTAAAATAATGTCTTTTTTTCCGGCGTTCAGAGTCGACGGAGATTTCTGGTTAACGTTTTTTTTTCTTATTTTTTTGGGCTTCAGAGTCGCGATAGATGTACAGGCGTTTGACCTCTAAAATACAACGTAGCAGCGCCGAGAGCTCGGAATCGTCGGGAAGTGTTTATGACCAATTGCCGCGAGGAAATAAATCTCTTTTTACGAAACAATTGGTTCGAGTGTTCCAGCAACTTCCTTATACGTCTCGTAAATTCGTATCATAATTCCGCAGTTTGGTCATGGCCTTTTTGCTTAGGGGTGATTTATAACGTTTGCCTTTCGGACCAAGCTTTAATCTAGTTACAGTTTTAGTTGTAATATCTTATACAACTTTTTTTTATTGAAAATGATTCATTTATTTTCCTGAACACGTATGAATTTTTTCAGATTTTTATATGATCGAGAAGTACTTGCAATATTCGCTTACTTTTCTCGAACTTATGCGAGGTGCGCGGGAAGCGACATAGCTATCTTAAGATTTATATTGATTTCTATTTCATACTTATATTATTATTTGGTTTTTTTTCATATTCCTTCACATTTCTTCGTATTATTTTGTTTCGATTCGGTTTAGTACCATTATTATTTCCCTTTCTCTTAATATGTGATTTGTATTTCTTTATTTTGATGCACGTGCCTGGAAAACCTGTTTGTAATATACAATAAATAAATAAATAAATAAATAAATACATACATTCTTACGTTCGACGTGTGTAAGAAATATAAGAAATAATCAAATTAGTTTCCGGAGGGGTGAAAGATTTAGGTCGATTTAATTGCAATTAATAATGTTTCAAATGTATCCGTATCATGTAAAACATTGTCAATAAATACATTTACTACTTCTACTACTAGTTCCCACCGCATTCAGACGCCCTTTGTTCATTCGCATTCCCATAATTTGCACACATTAATAAACAGTTTCTGGTTACCGAATCTAAAATACATATTTATTTTTTTCAACGCCCAGAATCACTCGATTGACCTCTAAAAAAAACAACGAAGCAGCGGCGAGAGCTCCGGCATCGTCGGGAAGTGTTTACGACCAATTGCCGCGAGGAAATAAATCTCTTTTTACGAAACAATTGGTGCAAGTGTTCCAGCAACTTCCTTATACGTCCGGTCATTCGTACTTTCGACCCCGGGACGGCTGTTCGCTACGCGGTTATTTCGATTCTCCGAACGAGAAGTAAATAAAAGCCCGCCTCCTCTCGACGACTTCATAAAGCGTAACGACGTGTCGGAATAAACGCGCGAAACGACGAGCGAACGAGGAGCCGAAGAAAGACACGATGGAGGAGCGAGCCCGAAACGTGGTGAGAGGTGGAACAGTTTTCCGCGAAAAATTGTCTTGGAAAATTTTTCTTCAAATATTTTCTGTTTACCTGACTCGAGGACATTGCTGTAAATCCACCTGGGTGGCCTCGAGGGCGGAAAAGCCCCTGCGCGTGCGCATGAATCCCCTCGGGGGACTCGGATACAAAGCGCTACATTGTACCTCCCCCCTCCCTTCCCCCTCCCGCCGAACCCCGCACAGTTCTATGTGCCCCGCGGTACAGGAAGCACTTCAAGATTCGTACAGGTCGATAGAGATCGATGAACGGATACACCATTAGATCGTATCGCAAGGAACTTGTTTTTTTTCTGTTCTCAATTCCGAGATAGAACGCACACGAAGTTTTCTATCAGTTCTTTCAATGTTGAAAGATCCAAATACTCGAAACGTTTAAATGAGTTGGTAAACTTGTAGTAAATTTGGGTGCTATTGATGAATATTTTGTCCAGCTTTTTCTACCGTTCCGCCTCGGTATTGTGTAAGGCGTTTCGTATATAGATTCATAATTTTTCGACGCTACGAGATACGCAAGCGCGAGAGTCACGCTTGCGTACGGGGTCGCATTAACGCCAACAGGTATCTTTAAGTTTTTGAAAAGCTTTCAGGTCCCGCGCTTTTTTTCGCCCATCCTCCAGCCGCGGATCGGAAAAAAAAATGTTGATGAGAATTTTAACAAGTAAATTTGTCCTGCATTACATAAATACAATTATATATATTATATTATACAGATTCTATATAATATAGATACAATTACATAGATAAAATGCAGGAAAAATTTACTCGTTGAAATTCTCATTAACATTTTTTCTATAGAAAGTCTCTGTCATGCACTGCTTTGGGAAGAAAAAATTGTTAACTTGTAGAATTTTATTATCCGAGTGAAACTTCGCCGAGCGAAGATTGTACGATGCAGAACTCAACCGTTATAACACGATGAAATTTAGTCTCGTGGAGATATCTTCAGGGTCATTCATTTTATGTATGTAATTTCATCCATGTACTTTCATCTTTGCAATTTCATATTTGCAATTTCATCTATGTCATTTCATCTATGTCATTTCACCTATGCAATTTCATCTATGCAATTTCATCTATGCAATTTCATCTATTCAATTTCATCTATGCAATTTCATCTATGCAATTTCATCTATGCAATTTCATCTATGCAATTTCATCTATGCAATTTCATCTGTGCAATTTCATCTATGCAATTTCATCTATGTTATTTTATTTATGTAATTTTATCTATGTATATATCCCTATCTATATAGATTGATGATTTTTCGACGCACCGAGATACGCAAGCGCGCGAGTCACGCTTGCGTACGAGGTCGTATCAATGCCAACAGGTATCTTCAACTTTTTAAAAAACTTTCAAGTCCCGAGTTTTTTTTCGCAAATCTAAGTCGAGGACAGGAAAAAGAAAATGAAAACTTTGATGAGAATGTCAGCGATGAAATTTTTCTGTGGTTAATAGAGAGACGGATTTTCTAGAATGTACTGCACCGCCCATTCGGATCCGTGAAACTGGGCCCCCTTTTGGGCAGTGTTCCGCTGGTCAGGTGTCCGTTACGCAGCAAAATTTCACGAAAGATCTCTCCGATCTTCCATTCTCTTCTTCCCTTCCCAAATTTGTCACGCGTCCCGACCACAAATTTTCGTTTCGACGTTACGCGTAGATGCGAATCAATCTTTGCTACGGGTCAAGATTCGTTACGATCGTTATTAGTCGAACGCCATCGCCTCGAACCGAACGACAGTTCGAATCTTTGTTCCGCATCCGAACTCTACCTAAGTACGAAAGTTGACTTTGGGACATGCGACAGCTTGCGGATAATATTTCAGCGGTCATAAATCAACCGACGGACCTTTCGTAACTGCATCTTCGACACCCCGAATAATCGTCCGCACGATAAAAAATGTTGCATCAAAAAATAATTTCCAACACACGTCCGACATCCTGCTGCGCAAAATCTCGGGAACGAAAGTCAGGGGCACGCTCTGCCCCCTCGTCCGTGCACGGCAGGTGTCGGAACTTATTAGGAAGGTGCTAGAAGATCGAGGGTAGCATGTCCCGTACACATACGCGCGTGCGCCACATCAACGCAAGATACCGGCAGCGAGACCGCAGTGTTTGCGCTCGAAGCACGGTCAATTTTGTTTCCCCACCAAAGTTTAAATCACTTACGTGCAAAACGCTACAAAAAAAAGTCTCGTGCGTGTACACGGAACAGCGACGATTATGCATCGCCGCCGCGTTGCGAGACGCAACGAAGATAAAGAGAAAGAAGACGGGAGAGCGAAACGCCGGCTCGACCGTAGGAGCGAGAACGAAATACCAAAAAAACAATGAAGCAGGAGCGGGACGGAAGACAACGCGTCGTCTAAGCTTTTGGCTCTCGCACCAGTCGATTCTCTCTTTCGATGTTGTTTGTTTTTACTTTTGTTTCTCCGAGTTACGAGGGAAGCTGCCCGTTCGTTCCCGTCGATTCGGTGAAAAATGCGCAGAGCGAGTCGATCGCAAGATCGATGTCTCTCGTTGTTTAAGTTCGATAAGAAAATAAGTTAAGAAACAATCCACTCACCCTTTCGACCCCGACCGGTCAGTCTGCCGTTACGGATCCCAGTTCGATTCTTGCACGTATATTCGCGACTGCTTTCTAACAAACAAAAACTTTACGGGCCAGAAGTTAAACAACACTCGAACGCGCTAATGCTGCGGCGCACGGAGACGCTCTCGACTCTGACACGAGTCTCATTACGCTTTTGTTTCAACGATTAAATAATTCGACGATTATATTTATCGTGTAGCGCATCGTAATGTACCGCGGGTAGAATGGTGTATTCGCGATGATACAGTGTACGACACCACTGTTACGGAGGTAAAGCCGTAACCCGGAGCACACGATCGCCGCACGATGCTCGGCGTCTCCACTGGCGTCCACCAGAACACTGGAATGCAGACCGACGGGTTTTGAACCATGATGGAAGGGAAGTATAGCAAGAGGCCCGAGGTGCGCTCGGGGGATCTATTCTCGCGCAGGCTCTCGGTTATGGTGGTCACCTGACGTCACGAACGCACCACGTGACTCCGCCCGAGAGTTTTGCGGCACTTTTAGTTTTTCAAACTTTTTCAATCGCCGCTCGAGCTTTTGCTTTTGTTATCCGAAGAGATCGAAGATAAAATGCTCGACGAGTATTTGTTTGATCGATGCCGTAAAGCTCGATCGAAATAATACAGCAGATACTTAAATGTGTATAAGTTTTTCTATGCGCAAATGTTAATGTCGATAACAAACAGAATTTTTGATTCAACTTGTATACGTAGCTTGACGTTGTTTCTAATAAAAGGAATTATTATATTTGATTAATTATCAGGTTTTTTTTTTAGAATAGTCATATATATGTTAATATCGATCATGAATGCAATTGTTTAATGCAGCTTGTAGAAGTAGCATGACATTATTTATTTACAAAAAAACTAATTGTTGGTATTTATTAATAAAAAACAAATGTTTCGAAGAATAAACGGTCCATTTTTACCCGTCGGTCCCGCACGCTATTGGCCACTGCAGGCCAATGGTAGTCCGCGGAGATCGACCTCCCGCTCGACCGTCTCGCGCGTCAATGGCAGCCGACTCGCCGTGCTGGTCCGTGTGGCGCCAGGCTCCGATTTAACATACCGGCCGGAAAGGAATAACGTGTTACCGATTCGGCCGATGGAATACTGATCGGGAGATATTTTAATGAGCCATTGCGCCTTCCAACTATTTGCGTTATCGCATATTTTATTGACGAAATTCGCGGAACTATTTTTAAGCATTTCATCACCGAGACGGTATCCCGCTATTTCGTCACGAAATCTCGAGGCGAATATACGATTAAGTTTTTTCTTTTCTCGCGATCAACCCGCCACGCGGAGTACAGAGTCTGCGCACTCGACGATTCACTGCACATTCAAGACAGGTGTTGTCTGTATTCAATTTCGTTTTTATTACCGATCGATAAAATTAGCTTTGAAATACAAAAACAATTATGCAAATATTTCCACGCGCCCTTATGAACTGACGAAAAATGAGCTCGTGGCAGTAAGTCTTTTTTTTTGTCGCGTCGATAACAGCAGGTCTCGACATTTCAACTTTGACGAATAATTCATGATATCCCAGTCGCGTCACGATGATTCAATTTTTTTTTCTCGCCGATAACACTTCGCACATAATAAATGAAATTTCTGTCGTCGAGGCGTACGAAATATATCTCGTTGCAACTTAATCTTTAAAAACACACAAAAATAGGTATTCGAGGTACATCGACGAATGAAAAGTGCTCGTAATATTTTTTATGTTTTTCTCATATCCTTTAGATAAAGTTTCTGTCGTAGTTACAGCCTAAAATATTACACTCAATTTGTATAAGCAGGGCCAAAAACTTAACAAACATTTTACAGTGTGTGTGTACGTCTGAAATTTATAATAAATCAGTAATAATATTAATAATAATAATAATAATCAAGAATCAATAATAATCAATATTACACATTACGCCAACAAAATTCTTAAAATGTACAATATACATATATATAATATTTCATATATATATATTTATACATATACACATACATATATGTATACATATATATATATATATTTACTATAAATAATAGCGGTATAATTGAAATTCATCGAAATCTAAATAAAGGATTTCTCGATTTGGCACAACGTCATGCAACAGAAGTAAATGAAACACCACCATTGTGGCATTTTGATTGTCCGTGGCTGGGTGTGTGTTTCGCATTTGTTTGTTTTTTTTCGCTTTTTTTCTTTTCTTTTCTCAAACAACATTTCTCGTCAATGCTTCATTTACGTCCGTACGCGGTGCTTCGTTATTGTTTTTATTTATTCCTTATATAATGCTTCTTTTTTTTGTTTTTTCTTTCTTTTAAAGTAACAAATTTGCTTCGCACGTCAGCCGGCGCTACGCTACGATGATTATCGGTTTTGTCGATCGAACGTCGATCGATCGATACAGCTCGATTATATATGAAAAAATATGTGTTATATAGATCGTGGGGATCGCTAAAGCATGCCGAATATATAATCTGAATTCATCGATTTTATCGAGGTTCGATTGACGCGGTTCGACACTCTTTTTATTTTTTTTATTTCTTCTTCCACTCTATATCGATGATACAAGCGAATCCACGCGCTCTTGCTTTTTTAAAAAAACCGGCCGACTAGAGTATTTCATCCGATATCAGGTGTTACTGGTGTGTGTATATTGCTTCAATTTTATGTTTCTTTTTTATTCTTTTTTTAATCTCTCTTCATCATGATCATATTTTTATGTTTTTGACGCTAACCATATAACTCTAGCGTTAACTTAACTCTTAGCTACTGCTAATTATGTTTGTGTATGTTTTCTCGTGTTTCACTTTTTTTTTTGTATCTTTTTCTTAATGATGTTTGTCGTTTCGACGATTTTTGTGATAATACACGGCCGACTCACCCTCTCCCAATCCGCGGCCACCTAGTCAATTAGTTTAGAATAAGCTACATGGAAGAACAGACCTTCAGTCGTAGCGAACGAAAGCTAAATAGCTTTGAAAAAATTACTCGTCTTCGATCGCCAGACTCGTTACACGTTATCGATCTATCTATATATTTTCTCTTTTATTTTTTTCGTGGCAGCGCGACCCTTCTAAGATCCCTTCGTAGCTCTCGTACACAATCGGTGAGACGTAAAATCTTTTTAAAAGTTAATAAAAAAAACAAGCAAACGCGTTTGCGCCATTTTGCGATTAATAAAAAAATGTATTTTAGTCAATATGAACATTTCGGAGGATAAATATCGTTTGTAAAAACATCGATAACTGTAGCTCGAAAAAGGAAGTGAGAAAAAAAAACATTTGATCTACGCGTAACACTCGAACTGTGATAATCAACCCCTTCGCTCGTAGAAAGACTTCCCCTTGCTCAGATTTTTTTTTCTCTTTCAATCGTCGATGTACGTTGGTCAAAATTTTGTTCAAAAAATTGTCGAGTCCTTAAAAATGTTATTTACAATTTTTCTCTTTAGATCGCTTATGAATTAGTCGTTTTTTTTAAATATTCGTAGCAAGTGTTTACTTTTCTTTGCCTTAGACATATTTAATACGAAAGCTATTCGGGCATGAAAATTTGTATTTTGTCGCGCGGAAATATATTCCCGGAGCGAAGGAATTTTAATGGGTATATCGTCTTAATCGGTCGAGCGACATTGTCCGGGTTGCGCTACCATCGCATCTGCACAATCTTTCAATCGATCTTTTTTTATTATTTTTTTTTCTATCCTATCGCTGCCTTCGTAAGATCGTCGATATTTCCTAAACGGTTCTCTTTGCATTCATGATTTTTTTTTCTTTTTTTCTTTCCTTTTTCTCTTCGTGTTAAGCTAATGAACTGTGTATCAGCGAATCGTTAGGAAGAGCTTCATATCACGCGGGCAGAGCCCTGTAAAAATATACCTTCTTTCTATATAGAAACTAACGACGCTCAAACGCCATTAACATGCGAGACCGGTCGCTCACTCGCTGCTAGCTCGAGCGCTATATTGCTCTCCGTTTTGTTAATCCGATGCGTCGCGAATCTCATACATTTTTTTTACGTCTCTCTTCTCATTTATTTTTCGTTTCATATATGTATATATATATATATTGTTTATTTTTTTTTCTTCTGTTTTCAAGAATAAAATATGTTACTTTCGTCGCCGACTTGTCAAAAGTATTGCGAATGAGAGACAGGGAAAAACCGATACTAGAAGCGAGTACGAGATGACCGGAATTTTTTTTTCAACGCGCCGCGAACAGGGTATCCTACTTATGTTTTATGTTTATTACAGCACAATTGAAAATTATCTCAAAAGCCCGCCACGAATAGAGTAGAAAAAGGCGAATAATTGATAGATCTTATTTGACATCGTTTCGTCGTCTTTCTTTTTCTCGCGCGCTCGGACGTTAACCTTCTGATGCACAAACGGGTATCGATGTGAAAACTATGTTTCTCTTAAAATTGTACACGGTTGAAATGCATGAAATTTGATAAATTAACTTTCGGGAGTAGAAAGTAGATTTTTTTTTTGTTACCTCGAAAGCAAGTTTTGCGAGTTAATGATATGAGCAATGAAGACAGTCTTACAAAAGTTCCATCGTAAAAAAAAAGTGATCGCCGACGACGCGATAGTAAAAAACGATATTTGATAAGGTCAAGTTCTGTCCATTATTTCAATTCTCATAAACTCTAACGAGAATACTGTTTATTTTACGAAAAAAAATCCGACGAAAACTGAATACCAAAACATTAATAAATCGGCCATGGATGCGCAAAAGCGTAAAAAGTGCACGCTATAAAAAAAAAATCAATAAAAACTATGCAAATGTACGTGTTTAATTTCCGACGGAGAAAAAAAACGTCAAAAGACTTCCGTACAGAGTTCGCTTCGGTACGATTTTTACCCAAGTTTGTATATCGGAAGGTTAAAAAAGTACTCCGCAGAGTAGTTTGCATCCGCAATACGTTGAACAACGCTCAAGCTTGTCGCACAACGTTATGACACCCGTGCATCACGTGCGTATACCGTATATATAAATATATAGGGTATATTCATATATACATACGCATACACTCTCTTCTCTTATCTTTCAAATATATTATTAAATTTCTCTATTCGAATAGTTGTTCAATTGTATATATATCTATACATATCTACAGGGGAAAAAAACTAATATAGAACTCTATTATCATTAATTAAACTCTCTATCAATTAATATGTATAATTCCTCGCAACAGTTCTAAAAAGTTTTTCCGTTTTACATGCCTCAGTTTTCTTTTTTTTTTAATCCCTCGGTTAAAGCGTTCGAGGGTCCTTTTTCGTCACGTTAATATTTATTTTCATCTTTTTATTTTTTTTACATATCGTTGAAACTAGCCGATTTTTTCGCCCCCCTTCTATCAGCGCTCGTAACCGTTCGATTCACCTAAACCATTTTTCGTTTTACTTGTCTATTATTGCTTTGTAGTTCAGTGCTACCGAATTCATTTTGGCATTTTAGCGAGTCTCGTGATCGCCGCGAAACGTGTAATAAAACCGATTGCTCTCGAAGCACCTGCCGACGCGAAAGCCTCGCGAATTGTCTCCGTTTTTTTAAATCATCCGGGTTTTTCGCGATTCGAATATCAAAATGCATTCGAGTCTTTTTTTTCTAATTAAACCTCCTCTCCTTATTTCACCGTTTTCGTTTCACGAATAAAAACTTTCGCAATCATTGTCGAAAAAATATGCTTTGGCCGCTAAATCGTGTTTCATCTGCCCAAAGCGTGCGACGTATTATTTATATTGGTTTTGTTTTGTTTTCTTGGGTATTTTTTTTTTGTTTTTTCTCTTTTACTCAAAACACTTCGACCCTCGCGAGCACGATAACGCACTTTTTTTTAACCCCTAACTTGCTTGAGATACCTGTTCCCTTCGCCCCACTCGCGCCAACGTCTGCGTCTCTTGTCGGGAAGGCTCGAGTAATCGTTCGACGTTGAGCGTCGCTTCGACTTTGGCGTTACCGGTTTGGGAGGCACCGACGGCGCTACCTCAGGCGCGTGATGATGCACGCGTCCGGTGCTGCTGTGACTTTGAGCTGTACTCACACCCGCCAGGTTCAACAGGGCATCCGCACCCTCGGCTATCTTTCTCTGCTCGTCCACGTCCGGTGCTGTCGTGTCGACACCGGGCCGTTTGCTGTGAAAAAAAAATTAATCATTTAAACAAATCATCTTTCGGTAAAAAATCATCTTTCGGGGATGACCATAAAAAAAAAATCAGTGTAGAGTTTTTTATCTCACCTTTCCAGTTTCACAGAGGTGATACAACTGTACGTGTGATCCTCGCTCGAACTCCTCGTTATCACCGGCACGAGCTTCTCCGGATCCGCCAGCTTTCTTTTGCGATCTGTCGTTACAATCGAACGGATTTCTGTATTTCACTACCCTCGGTAGATTTGGCATAGAAATGTAGAGTTGTGCAGAGTTTAATAAGAATTTTTTATACCTTTGTTGTGATTCAATATTATAGGTCCGTGTTTGAACGAGAGCATTGCGACTGCGGCGGCATCGACGTCGCTGTCAAATTCGATCTCGGAATTGTCGCCGATGTTGCTCGACGCGAGTCTCTTCGACAGATACGGAAACAGAACTGGATCTGGAAGCCTCGTACTCGTGCTTTTGCGAGGCGATTTGTCCGGTGACGAAAGATTCTGTGCGGTGGGAGGTGGAAACGGCGCCCGTGACAGCGCCTGGATGAGATTCGGACGATACTGGGCGTCCACCATCCAAAGCGAGCCCTTGCCCAAATTCTGAAAGAAAAAAATTCTCGCTGTTAATTCAGAAAAATTCACTTATCAGGAAAACGGCACGCGGAATAATAATTTTTTTCCATGGACGCCGGATACGATGCTGAATTTTTTATTATTCGTTCGTTCTCATTTTTTAAAAAACGTTAAACATAAATTAAAAAAATGTTCGTGATTTAATCGTAATCGATGGTAAATTTTGATTCCATGGAAAAATGATCGATATTTCCTGTACGCTTTTCCTTGCATTCGATTCGAGAGATACGATAGAAATTACCAAGGAACTTACGGGAGCTTTCTCGACTTTGCGAAAGCACTTGTTGAGGCTCAGATTGTGCCTGACGGAATTTTTCCATCCGGTCGGTGCGTTCCTGAAGTACGGAAAGTGATCGAGGATCCAGGCGTAGACTTCCTTTACCGGTAACGCCTTTACGGGACTGTCCTCGATGGCCATGAATATCAGACACGAGAACGAGTACGGAGGCTTGCTATTTCTATGCAAATGGGGATCGTAAGGTATGTGGGTCGGATGTTTGTTGCGATTCGAGACCGGCAGATTATTGTTGTTCAGCGATATCTTCGCTTGATTACTTTGAGCCATTGCGTACTGTCCGCCGCTTCCCTTCGACGAATCCTGGAATATCTGCGACGATTTCTCGTAATTCTTACCGGGACTCTGGTAACTTTGGCAATTCTGACCTTGACCCCGAATGGTAATCGAGGCGCTACTCTTTCCGGTGCTGTCTGAAATTTTAATCGTCCGACAATATTATTTCTCAGATTAAGTTCTTTTTTTAATAAAGTATCGCCCTGAGGATAATAGCTCATTCTATCGTAGTCTAATTAAGGATGCTTCACACGTACATTCCCAGCCAAAAATGAGATTCCTTGCGAATTTGAAAACTTCCTACTGGTATAAAAATCTGAAAAAAATCAACTGTATCAAAGGTGCCAAGAAAATTGCTTTTGCATAATAATAGTATCAAAAACTTATAAAAAATTTGCTTAAAAAAATGTTCAAAAAATAACTGGTAAACCTGTTTGCTCTTTTCAAATGAATCCACTGATTTTCTAGAAGCCACATGAATTTTTTGCAGAGTTTCCTTACATTTTTGAATTTTCTATTTTTGGAATTTTGTTAAAGCTATACCCAAAACGCAAGAAGATTCTGAAAAAATTCACATGAATTCTAAAAAATCAAAGAATTAATTTAAAACGAGAAAACAAAAGGTTTTGTTTTTCTTTTTAAACAATTTGTTTCAAAAATTATTTGTTGATAACTTCTTGTAATAATTGTAATAATTAATTTGTTAATATCATTATTACGGTCGGTTATCAAAAATATTTTTGGTATATCGCGAAGTAGTGAAATGTTGATCGAATTAAACTTTTGGTTGCGAATGTGTGATGCATCCTTAATTCGAGCCTTGTTTTAAGAGAACCGAGCATTGTACCTGGAAAATAACTATCATCGAAGCTCGATATTGAGTTAGTGTTTTCCGAAAGTTCGGCGCTGTCCTCGCAAACGTTGTTGTTATTGTTATTGTTGTTGTTGTTAATGACGTTATCGTTTTTGCCGCTCTTTGGGGGGCTCGAGATCTCGAGGCCTTTGAGTAAGTTCTGCTGGTGCAACCAGCTCAGCGAGGTCAGATCATCGTCGGGTTGACTCGGTTTGACGCTCGTTTTATCGGTGCCCGGACCCTTAGCCGTGGCGACCGCGTTCTCCTCGGTCAGCTGCTCGTCCGCCGAACTCGTCTCCGTGAACGTGCTCGCGTTGTCACCTTCCTTCAGGGTAAAGACCGTCTCGCCGAAGCTCAGAACTCGGGTTACAGTCAGACCGCACACGGCCTCTATACCCGTTGCGTCGGGCCTGTCCGGTGCCATTTTCACTCCAACGTCGAAATATTCGACCGTTCTTTCGTCACCGCCTATATCGGTCACTGAAACATCAAAAATAATCATGTTCGAGCGGATTTTTTTTCTTACTTAAATTAAATTACGGTGACGTGCACAATTGACTTTGAATTTTGCCGATAAAAAAATTGCTCAAAATCGTTTTTTTTATCTTTCGAACCAATTTAGAATTTTCGGTATGTTACGAAGGTGGCGAAATAATTGTTTGGGCAATTAGAATTAACTGCCGAAGAGAGTGACATAGGATTTTTAGCGTTTTTAGTTGGAAGTAAAAAAATAAATAAAAATAAAAGTAGACTCGAAGTTGAACCTTAGCAGCGCCGCCACATCGAATTTCATTCCCAAGACCGCCCGCGGTTACTTCGGGCACTAATGTCTAATTTCAGTCCAGTCCCACGTATCTAATTTTAAGATTGTACGGAGCCCCGCGTGCCGATGAGAAAAAGCCGCGTGTCGCCCGACAGAAAATAGCACGACAGTACGCCGACAGGGAGGTCGAGTTTAGGCAGAAGAGACGTTGACTTTAGAGAGATGCGCTCGTTCCGGGCAAGGCAAACTGGCCCTCGCGCAAAGTACCCGTGTGCCTTGGAAGCGTCGGAAAAGCTCTCAGGAACGTCGCTACTAAAACGAAGTTTCGGCTGTCGCACATCGGTCGTCATGGTAACCCGCAAGCTTATCGCTATTCCGTATTCCCCGTTTTGCTTCTACCTTCTTCTCTCGCTCTGCCCTCGCTATATGGGCTTGCCCTGCGTGTCGTCGCTTTTGCCAAGATTCGACACGATCCAGATCCAGAAACATTTACGCGAATTCCGGTTAAAAAATCTCATTTTTCGACCGGAAGTGACGTCATACCGGAAATACGTCACTTCCGTTAAAAAAAGAGACTCTCCAACCGGAAGTGTCGTATTTTCGGTACGACGTCACTTCCGGTCGAAAAATTACATTTTCAAACCGGCAGTGACGTATTTCCGGTCAAAAAATGAGATTTTCAAACCGGAAGTGACGTAAAAGCGGGCAAAAATGATATTTTCAACAGGAAGGGACGTATTTCCGGTATGACATCACTTCCGGTCTAAGAAATGAATTTTTCAAAGCGGAAATGACGCAATTCCGGTGTGACGTCACTTCCGGTCGAAAACAAGATTTTTAAACAGGAAGTGGCGTAATTCCGGTATGCCGTCACATCCGGTCGAAAAATTACATTTGCAAGCCAGAAGTGACGTATTTCCGGAACGATATTACTTCAGATCGAAAAATGCGATTTTCAAACCGGAAAGAAGGTGTTTCCGGCGTGACGTCACTTCCGGTCGAAGAGCGTGATTTTCAAACCGGATGTCACGTATTTCCGGTACGATGTCACAACGGCACTCACAGACACTCGAAATATGGATACCCGTGAGTGCAGTTGAGTGTCCTTGAGTGTCTACGAGAGTGTCCAGTTGCCTTGTATTTTATTATCAACTAGACGTTGCGTTTCATGCGAGACCCTCGGAGTTGGTAATACACGATGAAAGTTTATGAATCGGGATAATTATTATCAATTTATTTATTCAATTAATTTATCGTCTGAAACAATAATTAGTTCTCCCGACAAATCGATAATCGTCCTCTCTTCTTCCCCTCATAACTTTGCAACCGAGTCACGAATCACCGCTGTGTTTACAGAACTTCGGAAATTGATATCGCCCAAAGGCGAGACTCTTGACCGCGTTCGTTGCCGATCACCTCAGCATATCCGTTCGGCGCATTGCGAGCGATAACGAGAACCTTGCGCTCTCGAACGTACAGCATTCTCAATGTACACCGTTGTAACATTTTTCCCCCGAGTTTCCACGGAACGCCGCAGCTTTCTCGAATTCTTAAAGACCTTCCCCACTCCATAACGGTCGAACGGTTATACACCGGTCGGACTTCCCTTCCGTTCATTCACTTTTCACCGTAGTTTCCGACTCCTGCGTGCATGCGACTTTGACCTCATTAACGCTGATTGCTTTGTCTCACTCGTTCCTCTTTGGCCACTGTGCGTTTTAATGTGCACAACGCGACCGAGAGACCGGGAGCGAGAGCGAGACACGACGAGCCGCTTTAGTGGAACGCACACCGCCCGTGTGTAGAAACGAGCGAGAGACGAACGAGTTTAACACGCGCCGCATAGCGGGGCCTATTACGGCCGGTAAGCATGCAAGCATCCGTAGAGGCATCGATAGCTTCGCTCGGCCATAAAGCAGGCAGAAGAGATGCTGTTGCCAGGCAACCGGCGACCGGCTCCCTATTGCCCTAGCAACACACCACACTGCGTCGCCACGGCTACGTCCCGGAGCGCATATAAAACCGCGACGAATATTTCTCGCACCGAGTCCGTAAACCCGTTCGGCACGAAGATTCATTGAAAAAACTGTTGCATACAAATTTATCGAAAAAAAAATGTACAATGGGTCAATGATTCGAAAAAAATAATCTATGCAAAATCAGCAACCGAGAGCTCGACACGTTTGAAGCTTCCGCGGGTATCGCGATATCGTAATCTCGAACCCAGACCGTGCCAATAGCGTCATTTGTTTATCCTCTAATGAGCTACAAAATGGCTGACGCCGTTTCGCAGCGGAGCTGCGTCGTCGATTACAAACCCCGAGGATTGGCTCGCTTGTGTTTACGTTGCCAGCAATGTAACGCGCTGCGCTCGGCGATTTGTTTTCTCGTCTATCGCGACGATAACACGTTGCTGTATTATTGAGGAGAAAAGAAATATATCTTTTTATC
This sequence comes from Ichneumoninae sp. B BG-2022a, assembly GCA_030522725.1. Classification (NCBI taxonomy): domain Eukaryota; kingdom Metazoa; phylum Arthropoda; class Insecta; order Hymenoptera; family Ichneumonidae; species Ichneumoninae sp. B BG-2022a. The sequence goes on along the minus strand of JAPYZD010000943.1, from coordinate 18,877 downwards.
ACCGAATACACCGAATGATATGGCGTTTTTTAGATTTATTTTATTTTTAATTCGCCACGACAATTCGTCGAATACCTTGCGATAGTTATTTATTTTTACTTTACTCTTTCCGACGATCGTCAAAGTTGTCCACGATCGAGCGTGCACGACGCGATTCGCCCGAGAGTTTCTCGTTCTCTCGACACTGTAAGATTCATCGTGTTTGTTTCTCGCACCAAACTTCCTTGCGTTATCGAAAATTCATCTCTCTTTCACGAGGCACTGCGAAGATGTATTTTATTTTCGATTCGATACACCACAGTTGTCGATCTCTTTCGAGGAGAAATTTGATAACCGTCACGTGTCGAGGCACGAAACTTTTCATAAACGTACCGAATACGGCGAACTGTATTCCTCGGTAATATTATCGGCCATGCCGTCGATGACTTCGTGCATGGGAATAAGAGAGGAAGGCGTTTCGCCGAAGAGCACACCGAGAGGCTACGTTACTTGTTGAATTCAAATATGGAGTTGATAATGATTACGAAACTCGAGCAAGCATGAAAATGGCCACGGCATCACTTGCACACGGCATCAACATGGTGTTTCACGATCCGATGCACTCCGACACTTGGCCGTTGTGTGATTGTTGGGGGAAAAAAAATTAATTCGATTTTATCGTCGTACGAGCAGACGGTTTTTCCACTGCATTATATTTTTGTTTTAACCATATTTTTTTTTCTCCCCAAATTTCCTCGACTCGATAACGTTTATTGTACCGTGAACGACGAAATTCACGCCGAACGATCTTCGAACCGAGGACACGATCGCGTTTGACGAGTCGGACGACGTTCGACGAATAAAAATCATAATCACATCGTAAGAATCGAATTTAGTGGCGAAAATCCAAGTGGGCCACCGAGCACATGAACCAGCGTTTTGCGTCTTCGCGTTTTGTACCAATCGAATAATAATCCGTTTGGTTTGTTCGACCAACAGTGTTTGTCGCACAACGACGCGTGCACGATGAGATGAAGCAAAAATATTCACGTTGTTAAATAAAAAAAAAACTTACGTATTCGAGGAGACAGACGGTGTCCTTAGCGAATTTTCTCAAGACGGGCATCGCAAGCACACTCTACACAACACCCAGCTGATCGGGACGCCATGTTATGACGTCATTGCGTTGGCCCGAGAAACGTCACGCGTATCGTGTATCGAATTGCGATACATCGAAACTTTGAAATTACCCGGGAAATTTGAAATTGTCCGAGGTCAACTTTCGAGCGTTGTGTAGACTTCCCACTTCCCAGGTAGCAAAAAGTCATCAGCTGTGAAAACCTTATCTGAATGGGTCAGGTATGTCCGTCTGGATCAGGGCCGGGCTCCAAGTACTTCAAATATGCACTTGAACTACACAAGACATTTTTATTACTCCGAGTACTTTTTACGATTTCAAGTACCAAGAACAAGTACTTTTTGAGTACATGCTCGCGTTACGGATATGCAATGAATAGCATGACATCCTGTTTCTATTAATGTACGATTAACTGTCTATACTTTTCAATTTCAATGAAAATTTTTTAATAACATTTTATTTGAAAATTTTTTTTATGGGAATAGTGAAGAAATATTTTAAAAACGGCCTCAAAACGATGAATTATAAAAATTTCAGTTAGTGGTTTTTTACAATGACGAAGCCATACGCAGATTTCTTTGCACCTTTTTTAAGGCTAGATAACGCTTTCAGCTACGAAACTGATTGTGAACAGTACTTGGAAAAAATACTTCAAGCACTTGTGATACTTTGTATTTTGTATTTGAAGTATTTTTGGTGCTTTGCCCAGCTCTAGCCCAGATGATTACTATTAGCTGTCCTACGTCCAAAAGTTAACTTTTTGGATGAGTCGTAACTTTCGGATACCGTCTAGACGGTCATATGGAACCCATTGAGATTACTTTTTAATAATTAATTTTTTCTATACTACCTGATTTGTGGATAATATTTTGGTGGGTCGCTCGGGTAACTCCTTCGCAACAAAACCAAAGAGAGGTGTATCGAGGTTCGTCAATTTATTACAATTTTGCAATTATTACAATTTCGAAATAATATAAACGTAGGAGTAAAGTATATATAGGTATACAATGAGTACCATGGGGATGTCCGTGGAATGTAGTTTACGCGTGGGGTAGAAGGGCTGCGGCGATTTATTATTCCACGGCGTCGAAGGAACGTTGAGAAAAATGCGCATTTTTGGAAACTTTTATGTCACAGCCAGGTGTTTCGTCGAATAGTTTTTTTTAATACAAAAAAACTCATCTATAAACGCTCGAGCGTCCGATGTCTATTGTACTCTGTGTGATTAAATTCTGTATTTTTTATAAGTTCCTTTTCTGGTTTGACCATTTTCTGGCTACTCGATAGGATGATAAAATTCGGAGGATCGATTACAGAGTTTAAAAAAAAAAGATTATGAAGAAATAAAACCGAAAGCAAACTCGAACCTGAAAAGTTATTCGTGGCGCACAAACACGTACTTAGATGTGGCGTCGCCGAAACGCGACTTAAACGTACTTGCTAATAATTTTACAAATACAAATACGTATATGGCACAGCCCCATAAATATTTTTGCATCTCGTATCAAAACATTTGTCATCCAATATCCGAATGAATGGGTAAAATACTTGAGTCTCGTTAACTGTAGATTAAACTTCGTCGTAAGTGTAGAAAAAATAGCGTGCAAGTTTAACTGTACACGAATAAACGCGGCAAAATATTTTTACGCTCGCTCGGAACGTTTCATTTTTTTGGTTTTTTTTTTTTTTTTTTAAGTTTCACTCCATTCAAATATCACATTGCAAGACGTTCAGAAGGACCCTTTTTCACTTACACATTAATACGATATATTTAACTCTGACTGGTAAAAATCTATGGGTCTAATATCGTGGCAGGGATATATATATATATATATAATCTTCGTATATATAAAAAAAAATTCAGTGCGGGACAATTCGTGTTAACGTTGAATTTTTGCTTTGTAACGGACGATCAATCGATCTTTATGCAGGAATCGCAAATTCTTACGGGCTTGTCCCAGCCCCGGCGTGGCACAGGTTTTCGATGTTGCGAACAATTTTGACACACACCGCGACCGCAGTCGCGACAGTGATGAAGCGGAAGCACATCTGAGAATGGTTGTTCGCAGACGCAGCAGTTTCTTAATTCGGAATCGGGCACCCAGTATGTAGGCCGTACGGTGTCCTTGATTAATGCTGAAACGATTCGTCACGATTATTCGACCGTTCTCATTACTTTACAAATAAAAAATTTCGTAAATTTTGTAAACTTACACTTGGAATAAGTGAGAACAGTGCCAACGGCGCTGAGCGTCGAGACGACGTGTTCTGTGACCTTCCTGACGCTGACGTCTTCGGTGTTCTCCACCGGTTCCTCGTTCGAATTTGAATCCCTCGAGAAGCAGACGTCGCAAACACGAACGGGAGTAAACCAATTTCTGGCGGGCACGCACTTGGTGTTCGACGAGCATTTCGCGCAAAAGCCCTCGCCGCAGGAACGACAATGGTGCTTGCTATCCGAGGTTCCGAACGGGGTCTTGCAACTATGGCAGTGTTTAATCTCGTTGTTGGGTCGCCAGTAAGTCGGGGCGACTTGGTCCGTCACCCAGGCCGAAAGAGCTTTGGTCGGCTGCAACGAGGCGTTCGCCACAGCCTCCGTTATGTACGACACACCGTCTATCACTCGCTGAGCCGTATTCTGGTTGGCGATCGAAAGATTTGCCTTTAACAGAAAAAAAACAAAAAATCAATTTTATCAATAAATCGTAATAATGGCCAACGATAGGATCACGGAATAAAAACTACTAACATTTTTAATCGTAATCTTAGGACCGAAAAAGAAAGGTTTGTATATTCGAACCTGAACAAACGAGTTTGTCATTTGTTTAACAAAATTATTATTACGAAACTCCGTATTCCGATTTTAGGAAATTATTTTTTACTGTGTGTATAAATGTATACATTTTTGCATCGGTAATAAATCTCTTTTACTACTACTACCCTATATCGAAAGTCGCTGTTCAGAAACTTGTTTGAAACTTACGACGTTCCACACGTGATTAATCTCGGTTCTCACGGCGGCATCTTCCGGATTTTTGTTGCCGTACCAGTACTGCCTGCTGCGATAAATCTCGCCGCAGTGCGGGCACTCTATCACGTAGCCCGACCACGCGTACTTGGCCAAACCGTACCAGCTGTTGTCGCTCTGTGTCTGTGTACGGCTAGTGACGACCACCTCGTTACCGTTGCTGTGACATTTTTTGCATACGTACATCAAGTTCTCGTACTGATGCTGATATCGGCACCTGCTCCGATCACAACTTTTTTAGATACATCAAGCGTTGAAGCTTGCCGAGGCTGTGGATATCAGCGAGCGGAGCACCCTCGTATTTATCTCAATCAATTTAAATTGCATTTAGACCTCAATTTATTGAGAGTTATTAAATATGAATCGTGTTTAAATCTCAATATTCACAAAAAAATGTATACATGTGACAAACATCAAATTTATAATTTGCAATATTTTTTTTCTCGACATTTTTTTCAAGGGTGATCCGCTCGCGCGGTTGCTGAGTCACCAGCGAGGATTGTATTCGTACCGGGTGTCGCTGCTGTGCGGTTTTCCCTCGCGAATGTGTCCCATGCTGTTGCGACAACGACAGCCGCAACTCAGACACTTCACCGGACACGTGAAATACTGATCGGGAAAGAGGACATTCGAGACGTTCTCAATTTCGCCGGAGAATTTGTCGTTCAGGATTTTCAACGTTCCGTAAACGAGACTGGGCTTTCTGGCCGATCTGACGGTCGTGTTGTCGAGCTCATTCCTTATCGCACAGCGGAGGGGATTGTAATCCGTCGGTGGATTGAGAGTCTGCACACCGACGTACTTTATCGAGCTGAACGCCTCGATCTCCAGTTGCATCTGCGCGAAACGGCTTCGAAGTATGTCCTCGGCGCTCTCGGACGTATCTGAAATTCCGACAATTCTTTGGGCGTTGATCCAATTTTTGTGAGTTTCTTGCGCGTTCGGCGCGATCGTTCCGAAAATACTTACTGTTGCTCAAAGTCCTCGTGTGTCGCGTCTCGTGAAATACTATTACGCTAGGACCGAGTGCGCTCGAGGAACTGGGAACACCCTCGCGCTTGCCCAACGCCTGCAGAGCGGCCTGAAAGTGATGACTGTAGGCTCGCGAAGCGGCTCCGAGGAATGTGAAGAGATCTCTGTGCAATCTTTCCGCGCGCGTTCTGTAAAGCACTATGTCCGATACCGCCAGCACTTTCAGCAACAGCCTCGTACGCTCGTTCTCGTGAACGGTCACGCCTGAAAAACAGAAGAACAAAAATTATACATGGATTTAACATTACTCAACTGAGATCGGCCCTTTTCTCCGTAAACTCAACATTTCTTAATACTGTATTTTTTCTCAATGACTTGAACTTTTGAATGTTTTTTTAGAAGAGATGCCAGTAATTTTCATACATACGTTTTTTTATAAAAGGTTTTCTGATTTTGTTCAAATCAATTAATTTTTTAAATAATTTGTTAACAACTTTTTGGCTTTATCATTACTTACAATAAAAATCTTATTTTCACTTATATAAATTGCTTATAAGTAAATTGCCAAATAATTACGTATGTGCATTCGCGCAAATGTAAATTATGTAAAAAGAGTTCATCCGGTGTACAAAATAAATAAATCAATGAATAAATTATTATGCAAAATCAAAGGTCTTGACATCATTAACGCGGCTGAACTTTTCCAGATTTTTGGCGTATCACAAAGTAAAGAAATTGTTGTCGAATTAAACTTTTCGTTGGGAATGTACCTGCAATGAATCCAGAAATTTCTTACCCAAGAGACCTTCTGTGTCCAAGCAGATGACGTCAAGGCTCGGATCGAACGCCGCCCATACACCCATGGTGCAGGAATTCTGTTCGTTCGATGTGGGAAAAATTTCCCTGCCGTCGAAGAACGTCTGATTGAGTGTGTGACTTTTTCCATCCCCGGTATTGCCGAATATCGACACAACCTTCACTTTGGAATCTTTGCTGCAGTTCAACTTTGCAGCCAATTGCTCGGGACTGGAAACTTTGAGATTTTCCCTTCCGTCAATGAGCAGAAAACTTCCACACTCGTCGTATGGCTGCACAGACGATTTGGCGTCCTGGCTGTAGAACGACGGAACTCCGTGCATCGACCGATTTCCGTGCGAGCCAGACGACCCCTTCATGTTACGATTGTCATCGTTGTTGCTGCTCGGCATGCTGTCCAAACCCTCCATTATCGCTGGGCTTATGGAATTCGGCCCGGCACCTCGCCACACCATTTCGTCTCTGTTGAAATGATCCAGCGCACTCATCATTCGGCTGATGATTTTTTGAAAATTCTGAAAATTATTTGTTATCATTTCAGATTACAGAAAGTAAGTTTACAACTAATAAAATCTGCATCTAGATAAATAAATTTGCATTTTGTGTTTACAATAACGGAACGATTATTGTTACTAGAATTTATTTATTTCTTTACATTCTCAAATTGCTGCTAAGTTCCAAGATGTAATTACGAAAAATCGCAACATATCTCTATATTATTGAAATCCAAAGTGACTTCCCCAAAAAAACCGAGGTTTTGTTTTCATAAGTTTTAAAAATGTATAAACTTTTTTTAAATTACCAAAGCAAGGTTTGCCCGACGAAAAATAAAAAATAATAATAATTACGATTCTTATTATTTTTATACTTCTAATGTTAAAAAACTCCGAGAGTGCGATGTGTTTTAACGTTCGGCGATTAATAATACGCGTCTTATCTACTTCGCAGTCCATTGTTGTTGTTGTTGTCGTTTTTATTTTTTATTTTGGAGGTTAACCTATAGCTATGACACGATACGATGTTTCGGCGTGAAACGCACGAAAACTTACATCACAGCTGACGAGGTGCAGGATTCGTGAGTGTCGACAGGTCACAGCATCGCGAGTGAAATGTGTTTGTCGCGATCAGTTGCGATCGCGTTAGTGACTTTTAAATTTTGACAGCTGATAATTGTTGTTGTTACGATTTGCGAGAGTGCATCTGACCCACTGTCGTGAGGACGTCCGGATCGCGTGATTCGGTCCTCTCCTCCATCCACACACGCTAAGCCGCCGGATCGCGAGACGCTCGGCTGTTGACAATGGACTCGTCAACGCGAGCACTTGTTCGTGTCATCGGACGATGTTGAATGTTCGCGAAGCGACTGCGACGCAGTAATAGCGCGTACGTTGTTGAGAGTAAAAAAAAAAAAAATTATAATACGCCGTGCGAGACAGGAGCGAGCGTAATAAACGGGTAGTGAACTCGAACGAAGCCGCGCACACAACTGCGCAAATGACGAATGACACCGCGCGCGCACACAGACGAGCCGACGAGATGTATAGTTAGATCATTACCGTGAGGCAAGGAAGCGAAACGAATTATTGCCGCTCGTTTATAAGCATCGTTTCGTCAATGGACTGGAAATGTATAGGCTCGAAAACATTATCAACGATTGACGTGCCAACGGGCACGATTCTTAATCTTTCTTCACGACGAATAAATGTTCCGAACCGCGTTAGCGGCTTCGTTTCAATGTCACCGCAAATTTCATTACGATCGCAAGTGTCTTTGCGACGTTTTGATATTTCTGTTTACCGAACTGAGTTTTCGAGAGATATGGAAAGCTCGGTTGTCGAGCTGTTTTCTTTTTTTTTATATACAAAGCGCGGCACCGTCGACCTCCCGATAATCGCGTTTACTGGTTGGTTTTAATGTCGAACCAAATGTGCCGGAACTTCGTCGGTCATCGCTGTGATGCGGTGAATATGAGTCACGATCGAACGGTATAACACGATCGATAGCGTGATTGGTTTGCCAACGATCCCTACTACGCCAACGAAAGGAAACGTCTCACCTCGACATTATTTTTTGTTCTCCTTTACACAATCTGGAAAGCAACTCGTTCGAGATCCACTTTTGTGTCGTTGCGAGGTGAGCGATGTACATCTTTGGTGTCGATTACGAGAGTTTGCGACATCGACGAACGATCGTGCGGGAATTTTAGCTACGAAGCACGAATTTGCGTAAGCAACGTTTTTCCTAGGCAGATCGTCTAAAAAAATTGACGATCAAAATATCTTACAAGGTTGAGGGCTTTTAAATAATTTGCGATAACTTTTTCTGACGAGTGTTGCTATCACGCGAGGTAAGAAGAGGTTTTTTGCACGAGTATCGTACAAAATGTTGCGTAACTCATGCATGAAAATGCGCTACTTTTCGTGCCTGCCGAGTGTACTTTACGCATGCTGGATGTACAGCGTCACAATCAGCAGGCACGTAAAGTAGCACTTTTTTCATGCACGAGTTTCAAAATAGTCATTTTACCTATTACATTTATAACTTAGGACATAGACCCTCGCAAATGCCGAAAATTTCCTTCCAAATACTTTTTATTTTTTTTAAAAAAAAAAAAAAAAAAAAAAAAAAAAAAAAAAAAAAAAAAAAAAAAAAAAAAAAAAAAAAAAAAAAAAAAAAAAAAAAAAAAAAAAAAAAAAAACAGGAGTAATAGTCGAACGACTAATGCGATGCGCGACTCGATTGACGGTTGAGAGGGGTATCGGGGACTTTTAAATTAAGTTATAATTACAATGATTAATTAAAATTAAGAGAATGATAGTAATGCGTTTTGTGCGTGCGTGTGTGGGGGTGACTGTGAGCACGTGTGTTACGTATGTCGTCTCAGTGGCTTACGAGTTTACGCCAGCCAACCGTTGTGTCGTTGGTGTAGTTGTTGTAGCTGTTTTCCTTTTTCTTTCCGTTTTTTTTTAAATTATTAATCTGTCTGCTGTAATCTGCATTCTTTGGAACAGAGTATAGAGACAAGAGAGTAGAGAAGGACGAGTATAATAACGAGAGTCTCGAAGGACGTTAAGATGGACCTCGCAAAAAAAAAGCATTAAGCCTCAAAGCCAAACAAAACTTACACGGTATTTTACTCTTTTGACGATCCGAGTTCTTTTACAATGATTCGAACAAATGACTGACTTGACTATCTTTATATTATAATAAACGTCCGCGACGCGGACAGAAGAGAAAATAAAATATCCGCGCTTACCGAAGGTGTACAGTTCGATAAAAACTTCCCGTACAGTTTATTAGACCGTTCTTCCGGTGATATATATGTATATATATATCGTATAATGGACCATAAATTACAAGGTGGTCCGTCGTTTCAAAAATATTTATAAAAATAAATACTTTGAAAAAAAAAAAAAGACAGACAGAGTCTCGTCTCGCTATGATATATCTCATACCGTTACGATTAATAAATAAATCAAATAAATAAATAAATTTGCTTCGTTTAGTGTTTGCCCCGCGATTATTACTTCGATATAGGATTTACAAAATACAGCGCGGCTTCGTTTTATGTTTTTCTTTTTTTTTCTTTCTTTTTTTTTATCTCGTTTGAGAGGGTTCGTAACAGCCGCTATTCGTAAAAAAATAGGCATTTTTTTAATATTCGATTTCATTTTCATTTCTTTCTTTTCGAGCGTACGATTTGCTGATTTCGTTCGTTTAGCTCACATCTCGCGCGCGAACAGTCGATTATGCTTGTAATCGCCGATTATACCGGATCGAAACCATTTTTTTTTAGTCGCGTGTCGATAGGCTCGACATCTTTTCGCATCTCGTTTAATCTTTCATTTTTCGCTTCTAATCGTTTACCGTATACATCTGATCGCTCTTCGTTCTCAACTATATCGCGACACACGCGTATCGTCTTTTAACTGTATTTCGCAAAAAATTGTATATAAATGCCCTACAAAATTTGTTTTTTTTCGTTTATACGTTTGACACATATCGTTGGAACAATTTTTTTTTCGAACTCTCGTATTGAATTGATTATTGATTTCGCATATACGAATTAATAGTTTTAGCTGCTGTTCCCTCCAGCTAGATATGGCAAATTTTAATTTACTATTGTTTTTTTTTTTTTTTTTTTGGCATACCAGTCGCCAAAGGCCGTTGTACGAATCTGTCGCGCTTCGTAGAGTCTCCGTCGAACGGAGCCCGCTTCCGAACGCGAGGCATTGTTATTATCTTCTTCGTTTTGTTTTTTTTTCTCTTTTTTTAGTATATATATAAAGTCGAGCGTATCGGTGGGGTAGTCGGCGATAGTCGAAACGGTATATGAAAAAAAAAAATCTCGATTACCACATTCCCATCGAAGTAAAACCCGACTGAAAATCACTTCGCTGCTGTGCCTGGCTTCGCGCTCGTGACATTCCGGAAGTGACGACTCCCCGCGCACTGTAATATTTACTGTTAATGTATCGTGTTACCCGCTTTTCCTCCCACTCTGTGCCGAGAAACCCAAAAGGACGATCGATTTTCGAGATTTGTTTTTGGCCCTTTTCTTGTCCTATCTTTCACGCTTAGTTCTTTTTGTTTTCTTCTTCTCGTAAGTGAGCGTATAGTGTGTAGCGTGGTTTTGGACGTCACTGCGGGGATATTGGTGTACGTGCGTTTCCCGAATGTCCGACGAGATAACGGGCCGGGCCGTCTTAGAGATCGGATTCACCGTAAAGAGCTGTCGAGAAGGAACGGTAGTCCAGGGCACCGGGTTGGGCGTTCTGGCCCTTGTACGGCGGCATTCGCTGGATACAATACTCGGCCTGGTCGGGCGGCAATTCCCTCCTCAGCTCGTCAGCCAGGATGTATGGCTGTAACGAAAAAAAAATTGATTAAAAATCAATCGGCAAAATTCCCGTCATTAGATTATTCTCCCATGCTCCTATCTATTTTATGATCTATTTAATTATCCGTCCATATTTATCGTTATTAATTGACTTTTATATATGAAGCCAAAGGCGAATGTGATATTGCGTTTCAATAAATTTTGAAATCTTCTCTATTGTTTTTATCTGCAAAAAGGGGAGAACCATCAATAATCTAGGTTTAACCCTTAGTGTCCATAATTCTGTACCAAATCATTAATTTTTGGCCTCGAATATCTTGAATATCTCGGTAACTATGAATTTTTCGGGAAAAAAAGTTAGCGAGCTACCTTGTCACCGGCGAGAATGCGGAAGCTATCGATGACTTGTTCGGCGGTGTCGGTATCGGTGGATTCGCGTGTCATGAAGTCGAGGAAGGCGTCGAAGTGGACGTATCCCGAGCTGTTGGGATCGACTATAGCGAGAATACGTTGGAAGTCGATGTCGCCCTGTCTGTCTTTGCCGATCGAGTAGCCCAAGGAAACGAGGCAGGACTTGAACTCGTCGGGCGCTAATCTGCCCGTTCTGTTCTTGTCGAAGTGGTTGAAGCTGCTGCGGAACTCGTTCAGTTGCTCTTGCGTTATGCCCTAAAGAAAATAAAAAAAACATCATTCGTGGTCGTCAAAAACATCAAAAGATCGAAATTGGGAAAATCGATTATGAATATTAATAAACATGGTCGACGAACCTTGGAGTCTCGGGTCAGGATCTGATTCTCGACCTCGTTGATGTTGCGATTGATCGAGGTCAAAAGTTGTTCCCAGCCGACGCGCAGGGTCTCCATAGTGTACTGAGTGTAGCGATTCTCGAAGATCATACCTTCCTGTACGGCCTGGTGAATCTTTTCCAGTTCCTCGAGATGGGCCTTGTACTGATAGACAGCCTGCTCGTACTCCTTGAGTCGGTGGAGTTGATCCTCGAGGGTTCCCTGAAGTCCGAGACCGATGGCCGTAACGGCGTCCAATTGACGCTCGATCCACGGTCCAACGGCGTTGGCCTTCTCGGCGAACTGCCTTCGCAGCAGCTCGTTGTCTTAGGCGGGAAAGGAGTTAAGAATATTAAGTGCCGGCTCGTGTTACGCGTGACGATAACATAAGTCAAGATAACGAAAACGTAAAAAAAAAACGACCCTGAACATATGCCGGAGATTAAATTTCATTAAGTTGTAACAACTGCGTCGTGCATTGCACAAACTTCGCTCGTGGAAGTTCACTTGGAGAATAAAATTCTAGAGGTGGGCAAAAAAAAATTTAATCGCTCCGTTCTTTTTTTTCATGAAGCAGTGCATTGCCAAAGATGAATTTTTAAGTCATGCCGATATGTTCAGGGTCATAAAAAAAACATCCAAGAGACTCGATAATCATACTTTGCTGTTTGCGAAGTTCCGCCGCCAGCGTTCCATCGCGCTGAGGCACAAGTTGTCTGACGTCGCTCCACTTCTTGGTGAGATCCTGCGAGCGGAAAGATTACAATATGGGTTTAATGGATTATTGATGACGCTCGGTCGTAAAGGTTTGTCGAGCGAATTTTTGGGCTTACCAAAGCAGTGAGAGTCGTGTACGGATTCTCAAGGCCTCCAGGTATCTGGAACTGCTTGACGATGGACTCGACTTCGCGCACGAGACCCACGATGGAGTTGTACTCCTTGTCAGCCTCGCCAAGGGTGGCCTTGAACGCGGCGTGAGCGTCCATCAATCCCTGGATCTCCTCCATCGTGTGGACGATGAACATGTCGACTAGATCCTCCCGTGTACCGTCGAGCCAGTTGTTGAACGGCTGTAAAAAAAGGCAAAAAAATTAAAATATACCAATCCTCCTCGCTATAGTCGCACAGAGCGATTTATATGAGACGGATGCTTACAGCCGCACGCTTGGCGAATTCCAAGTGGAGTACGTCAATCTTCTCGAGAATGCGCTCGGCTTCGTCGAGCGCTTGACGCCTGCGTTGGGTCAGTGTGCCCAAACGATCCCACTGGTCGCAGATACGCTGGCACCTCGAGTTAACCGAGGCACTGTCGTGGTACTCCAATGTACTAAAAAATAATCAAACAGGATGTTATTCCGACGACAGAAAAGGCAAGCCGTAAATATTATTTTTGTAAATCATGCATGAAGTGCTACTTTTCGAGTCTGCAGAGAGTGGCGCACAGTGGCGTTGTACAGCCATGAGAACAGCAATGATTTTATTTCGCACTTTACGCACGCTTCTCGTATTTTACGCACGCTTCTCGTACTGTACGCACGCTTCACGCGCTTTACGCACGCTGGCTGTTCAGCGCCACAATCAGCAGGCACGAAAGTAGCATTTATCGTGCATTCGTTACAAAAAATATGCGATATTAGTGTGGTGTAGCGAATATTATGAGACTGAAGTGGATCGCTTCTTGATCACTTCACACACCCAGAAAAATAATTTATTTGACAGCCATCGTTTATTTGGTTTAAGTAAAATATTTATTTGATTTATGTAAATATTTATTTGATTTAAATAAATATTTATTTAAATTAAGTAAATAGTTACTTAAATGAAATAAATGTTGATTTAAATCAAATAAATATTTTACTTAAACCAAATAAACGGCGGCCGTCAAATAAATTATTTTTCTGGGTGCAACCTGCGTGTAATGTCCGCTTTACCGCATTTGCACCGCACTTGTATCGCAAAGTACTGTTTTGTCTTATGGTTTTTTTTCCCTTTTGCTTACTTGAGCTCTTGCGCTATAGCTGCGATCTGTTCGACGCGATCCTGATGGGCAGCGAGATCGGACTCGAAGGCCTCGTGCTTCTTCTTCAGTGCCTTGAGCTCGTTGAGCTTGCACTGACGGAAGTGCTGCGAGGTGAGCATCTCCTCCTTACCCGCGGTCCAGTCCTCGTGAGCGTCGGCCTTGTGCTTGAACTTCTGGGCCAAGTGCTCGAGACGCTCCAGGCGCATCATCTCCGACAGGAGCCACTCCTCGAAGGATTTCTCACCGAGCTCGAGACCTACACAACAAAAAAGATTTATACATTTAATACATTTTTTTTCCACGAACGTCCACTATTATTCTGATAAATTCACTAAATTAACAGAACAGGGCGATACCAAACATGTAAATTTTCTAAATTACTTATTTGTTAAAAAAAAAAGGCTATATTTTATCTTTTGTAAAAGGGTTGATCCCGCTGATAAATAAATAAATAAATAAATAAATAAATAAATAAATAAATATATAAATAAATAATGTTGGTAAAATCAACAGAAGTTTTTGTAAAAGCGACATTTTTTTTGTAAAATTAACATGAAAAGGATAGTGAACTTTATGGACTGGAAACACAACCATCGTTATAATTAGGATGGAAATTCAAGTAATCTGCGTTGGACAGTTTGCAAATTCAGCTTCGATATGAAAATACAATGAGACGAGCAGATCAAGAGTGCAACGCGCTCGATGCACTTACCCTTCCAGGCTTTGTTGATGTCCGAGACCATTTTTCCCTCGGTCGGCATGTAAGCCGGTCGATTGCTCAGCCTCAGCTTCGTCTGCAGGGTGTTGAAGTTCGTCTCGAGCTTGGCCTTCTGCTCGACGCGTGGTGGCTTGTGCTTGCGGCGATAAGTTCTGTATTCCTCGAGCTTCTTTTGACAACCGGCAAGTGAATTGTCGGTCTGACGACTCGCCAGCCAGGGCATCGTTCGTCTTATCCATTCGAGCAGGTCGGAGGCCAAACGCTCGTACTCTTCCATGAGCCTCTCGTTCTCCTGGTTGACCTTCAGTACCTTGCAGATTCTGTTAGCCGCGGTTTCGGCCTGGAAATTTTTCAACACTTCGATTAACAAATTATCCAATAAAATAAGCGATTTTGTTTTAAGTCGTAAAATCAACGTCAAACTTGTGGTAATCGCTTGCATGCCACATGCGACGAAATGTTAAAGCTCTCGCATTAATAAGGTATTGACGGTCTTGGAATTAAACACAACCGATTCTGTACAATGGTAAATTCTGATGTGGGAATTTAAAGAAAAAAATTCTTCGTATCTTCGTAGCTCTAATTGGATGAAATTAGACATTAATAAACGAAGAAAGTTGATAAAAAAAATGTACGAAAGCAAGACTAGAAAAATACCGCTCTTTTAGAGACGAGGGCAATTAAAATTGTTATTAACACACCTTTTGGGCACCACTGAAACAATGGTAGTACGAGGAGACGTAGGTCATCACTGCCCTCTCGTCCGGCATAGCCGTGTTTCGCATGTCTAAAAGAACACAGTCAAAAGGCGCTCAAACCATGCGTTGTTAGAACAAACTTCGGGGTTCACAAAAAATACTTGATAGTTAATCGACGTTCGTGTTATACAACATATCATATATCGTTATAGGTTTCTGTCGTAGATGCGGACTATCTCGATAGTCGAAACTTCATATTTCAGGGCAAACGAATGCTGTTAGGGTACAAGCGCAAATTTCATCGTATGGATTAGAAAAAAAAAAGAAAAAAATAGGAACGAAGCGATTATGATAAAAAACAACGCGACTCTTTTGCGCTGACCTGCTGGGCACCCTGGAAAGCGTGGTAGTAGCAGGACACATAGGTCATGATCGCTCTTTCGTCCGGCTTGGGGGTATTGATCAAATCTATATCGAATCATCAGATATTATAATTCATCCGGAACTTGCAAGTTCTCGTACGGTCGACGATAGTACATTACACTACGAGGGAGAAGTTTTCGTCGAGCGTGAAGTTTGCTGCCCGAGCGAAACGAACGCAGATCTCGCACGAGGTGAAAATCCGCTTCCTCCCGTGTAGCGTACGATACTTTTTTCCGACTTCGTTAAAATAACCATACTTTCTTGCATCGCAAAATCTCTCTTACTTCCTACACGGTAAAAAATATATATTTAATGTAGCGGACTGAAATTTTTTATGTAAAAATTAATATACTTGTTTCATAAAAATTAAAGTATCGCCATAGTAACATTAAACTAAATTATGAAAAATGAAGTATCCGAAATGTTTTGAATGCACTGAACATTAATTTTTCATCACAATTGTATGTGAAATTTAATATACCAGTTTTTGCATAAAAACTTTCACTCAGATACATTAAAATTCATACGAATTTTTTTTACAGTGTAGTGAGTAATGAAACAATACTGCGAGTGCGTATAGGTTGATAATGATCAATGGTCAACAATAGCCGATTGTCCGCTCTTGTTGCACAAAAGAAATGCGATTATTGTTGCAAAGTCGGGACATTTTTTGCCCTTCCTTCGAAACCAGAGCCTAAAATTTTTATATCTTCCGGGTCTGCAACCGGATTCCAAATTAAATTTAACGGTCGGAAAGTAATTCGAAACGAGATTCGGCGAGGTTCAGTTTTTCGCGCGGTAGTTTCTCGAGTGCAAAAAAAAAGAAGTGGGATTCGTCGAAGGGAAGCCTCGCGGCCGAAGCTCCCGTGACTCACCGTCGGGATCTAACATGCGTGGAATGTCGAGATACTTCTCGGCCACGTCGAAAGCGGTATTGAGATTCTCGAGGGGATTGTCCTTGCTGAGCTTGTTGTAGTCGATCAGATCGGGACGATGACGATGAATCAGAGCGCAGAACGCCAAACCGTCCTTGAAAGACAAATGGAAGTTCTGGACGTTGACGTTCTTGTACGGCGCGGTTTTTCGTTGACACCACAGCAAGAGACCCTCCTTGGCGGTCATTTCCTCGACTGAGATGTCCTGGATCGCGAAGCGCAGAATTATCGTCCAGATCATACCCAGCGTCATCTTCAAGTTGCCATCGACGATTTCTGGATTTTTTCAACAAATAAAAATTTTCATACATTAATTTATATTTCATACATATATTCACTATATTTATATTCACATTTCATAATATACACTGCAAGAATAAATTGTCAATTTACTGTACTGCATCTTGAAATTTGCTTACGTTACTTACATTAATTTAACATTAATGTACTTTCTCGCAAAATAAAAATACGTGATATTAAAATTACAAATCTTTTGACTGAAATTTTGGAAACAGTTTATGCAAAAAAAGATTCCAGGACCGTTAATTAATTTACAAACAAACATTTTTGTTACAGTGTTTTAACTATATTTATACTCATATTTTATATATTTTTTCATTTTGATTTTTTCATTGTATCACACGTGATTATGCAATTGCGTCTCCGGAGTAAATCGAGATGCCTTTTAGTGACACGGTTGCATTCACTCGAGAGGCGACAAAATCGAGAAACTAACCCTCGGCACCGATGGACACGAGCTTGACTCCCTTGCTCGCTATGTAGTCCAACGCTTTGTTTACGTTGGCAATCTTGTGGAAGCGCATTTTGCCGCGGTCGGGTCTCGGCAGAGTCTCGCCGGAAATTACTTCCAGCAGGAGCATGAGTTTCAGGCCATTCCTGAAATCGTCCTCGATCGATTCGATGGCGGTGCCGGCCTTGCGAAGATGCGAATTGCACCATGCTGTGAAGGTCTGAAAAATAACCATAAATACATATTACAATTCACATTAATTCTTCACATGGAAAATTATAATCTACTTTTTTTCACTCGTTGTTTCATTCACTAAAACTATCAATTTTTGTTTACCTAGTAAGAGAAAAATTTACATTCTTGTTATTCTTTGCATAGAAAATGATAATCTACTTTTGTAGATTATCATTTCCTCTGCATTGTTTCCTCCCGATAACACTTTGCACGTCTTGTCTGTTTATTTACTAAAACTCTCAATTTAGTCCATCCTGGCAACAAAAACAAGCGCGCAATATATATGTTTATCTGGTCAGAGAAAATTTCTACAAATAATTTTTATCTGTAAAGAAAAACATGCGAGTGAATAAATTTTTCGGGAGTATCCGAGCTTTGAGAGTTGAAAAAAAAAAGAACAACTATACCGAGCGTGCGACAAGAATCTCGATAGCACAATATTCGCTGACCCAGGCGACACACGAAAGTTGACACGTTGTCCACGCTCTATTTCCTGTCTGCTACGATCGTCTCTTGGCTCGTTCGGTCTCTCAATTGCGAAAAAACAAAACTAGTTTACCGCGCGATTACGCGCTGTTACGTCGACTCATCGCGCTCGAGGGCTTTTTTCACACGATTTTTTTTACTCGTGAAAAATTGGGGGAGAATTTTATTTCGATAGACATATTGCGGATGAAGGGAATACATATTGTGGAATTGAGTTTTAACGCGATGCCCGCTTAGCGTATATTTTAGTAACGACCCCGATCCCTCCCGCTATATATATCTAGTGTCCTGGTTTGCGCCGGCAACCTATCGCTATCTACTTCTTCGTAACTTCACTCCACTGCTTGTATTCCCGATGCGTTAGCTTTTCAATTTCATCGTTTTTTGTTTTTTTTTCTTCTTAGACGCGCTTTTATACCATGTGATGTAAAACCCGTTATTAGGATCCGATTAATTAGCGGTGACCGGTAGCGTGTACCGCACGGGTCTGTAATCATCCCGATGGAAGTGCGCCTATTAAAAGAGATTATATCGTAATGATACTTTCCAAGCGCCGTTTCAGTCGGCCTAGTCGGTTGCAGCTTAATCCTCCGGGATTATTTTCTCGGCGCACGGGAGGCGAATAGGAATGTGGGGGAATTATCGATAGTAAATATTGTCGGATGGATTCGATCGACGGGGATTTGTCGAAATTAACCGCTAATTTAAGGACGGAGTCTCGCTGCGCGCTGACTTCGCTTAAGTTCGACAACAATAAGAGACAATTGCCAGTACTTCTTGATGGTGTAAAAATCTGAAAAAAATCATGTATACTAAAGGTACTGAGACGATTCATTTTGCATAATAATAATTGCAAAATGTTATTAACAAATTCATCGAAAAATTAATTGGTTAACAAATTACCCGGCAAGGAAACTTTTTTTTTATGAAAATGATTCGTTTATTTTTCTGAATGCGTATGAATTTTTTCAGATTTTTAAGTAATCGTTGATTTTTTATTTTTTTTTATAGAACAAAAATCAACGATTACTTAAAAATCTGAAAAAATTCATAC
>JAPYZD010000942.1:0-29710 GCA_030522725.1 Ichneumoninae sp. B BG-2022a | reverse complement strand
CTGTAAATTCTGTAAATTCTGTAAATTCTGTAAATTCTGTAAATTCTGTAAATTCTGTAAATTCTGTAAATTCTGTAAATTCTGTAAATTCTGTAAATTTTGTAAATTTTGTAAATTTTTGGAGAAAAAAATGTATGGTGATAATGATTTATCAACATCTAAAGATCGATGTGTCCTTGGCACAGCAATAAGAGTAGGCAGCTTTCATGATCATAAGGCGCGTTATTAAATGGTCCATTGCCAAGGCGGAACTTAAACGGTGGCGGAAATAGAAACTGGCGCTCCAGTTCGCGGTTTCCCCCAACTGCCGTTTATTATTTTCACCGTCGTTCTCCGTGAACGATCATTTATCGCTCGTGTTACCTACTCGCAGCCAGCCGTCCAAGTACGAACACAAAAAGTCTCGCCTTTCGGCGAGAATCAATGAGCCTGCTGAATAAGAACCTGGAGCATTCAATCTTCGAGCTACTTTTGCATTGCTTCAACCGACCTGCTCGCCGCCTCTCAGAAACTCTGAGAGCTTGGCCGAAAGAAATAATGCTCGATACCGCGATACTATCGGCGGGGGATTTTAGCACCGCCGTTGCCGAGTTTCAAGATCAAGTGCCGCGAATAATAAATCTCTCATTCTCGAGACTACTTTAAGCTTCTTTACACTCTCTCGAATAGGACCCTCTTTAAAGTCTCTTCGCGCCAGAGACCTCGATCATTGCAATAGCTTTGGCGCAAAAAAGACGATCCGAAACACCCTCAGTCAGTAACAAATAATGTATTCCCCTTTTCTCTGAGATAAAGTTCTCGTAAAAACTACCAAGTCATCCCGGAAATTTCGAACGGACACAAGCGCCACCACACGATCCTGAAGATGATCTACATGGCACTATATTTCGTCAATTTATAACGGCTGGGTTTTTCGCTCGACGACGTTCACTTGGAAAATAAAATTCTACAAGTGAAGAATTTTTTTTCTTCTTCTCTTAAGTTAAATTTAATGTCATGCAGATATATTCAGGGTCATTGTCACCACTAGCGATACGTGACATTTTCAAAGGAGCCGTAGCAATTTTTACCCAACCCATATGGCAATTTTTTCCGGAATGCGGGTTGGATAAATGTTGCGTATCTGGCTAAGAATTTTGTGGATTAAGACTGAAAATTCCGTACATAAAACTGAGAATTTCGTCAATAAAATTTGTTAATGTACGCATATATAAAAAAAAAACTCGATCGACATAATATGACGGTATAGCCTACAAACCTAAAACGAACGGTCCGCCGAACGAATTACTATATTTTCGAGTAAGAAAAAATTTATATTCTAGCAAAACTTACGGGATATTCGGGTAATATCTGTGATAGCAAAAATTAGAATGTACTAAGTTTAACAGCAATATTTGCCAGAATGTCGCTATAATGCTCATATACCTGAAAGTTCTTTCGCTTTTCACCAGATTTATGGAAATTTCTACGAGATCCTTCTCAGTGTTTTTCCAAGGATGGTGAATATGTAGAGGCGAAAGTAAGTTGTTCGAATCTTCATCTAACAGTTCCACCACTCCATGAATTTGCGTTTCCCCTGAAAGCCTCGAAACCCTTGAAAAATATGGATTACAGTTTTGGTTACCGACGGAGCCGGCTTGGGGCGCGAGAGAAGGGTTTTGGCCTCAACTTAAACAGATTTAATGGATACAATGTAAATCGCGGTAGGCGAGAGATACACGACAGTATGCCGAGAAACGGCTTGAACTGAATTATTAACCACGACAGCGATACTGTGTTCGTCAAACTTGGTTAATTACATCTCCCTCGTGAAATTTTCGCGGAGGCACTTAAACAATTACAAAGTTTGAAAACGCCCGAATCTCGAGGGGAAAAGCATGGCACGGGGCGGAGACAACGTTCATCACTTTACGAGATAATGCCTCGAATGGCTTTGGTACAGCCGAACTGGAGGTAGCATCAAAAGTCCTCCGCATCGAGCTTTAAAACTTTTCCGCGTCCCTCAATGAGCGGGAGAACGGTAAAAGAGAAACACACGAAGAACGGAAGCTAGAAGACTGGTATTGAATTTCGTAAGAATTCCTGTGCGACTCGCTCTCGTACCGTTCCCGTCTGTGCTCCCAGACGCTCCTGCCGGGTTCCTTAAGCATTGCGGGCGAGACCGGCGCGTGACAAGTCGCGGGGCTCGGCGATATAGGTAGAGAAACCTACGGCGAACGGCAGGCACGAAGGGTCCATAGCCGTCAGACAGTCGTCGGGAAACTTTATCGTCGACGAAACGTACCTCGTTCGCTCACAGGGGGATTCCTCTCTCTCGTGAAACCTTCTTCGCGATCGCTTTTCAGTTTGTTTTTCGTTTTCTTGCGAAAGATCGTCCGTCAGCGATAGCGGGAGTTCGTCACAAAAATAAAGGAATCTGCAGAAAAAGTTTACGGGAACATTTTTATCAAACTTTATCAAAGATTGTCGGAGTAATCGAATAACCGAGTAGGTATCTTTTTTTATACATCTTTTTTTCTAAAGTGTAGACTCGCCTCTTCGTCGAGAATTGTCAGGTGTATTGTCAAGAAGTTTTTTAAAGAAAAGTTTTGTGTCTGTTGCAGTGAAACTGAGTGAATATTTTTATTGATATTATTGCATGATGCAGGCATTTTTTGTCACGCGATATTGAATCCTTAAGATGGTGCAAGCTACTGTAGAACTGCTCTTTTTAAAAAGAAAATCCAGGTATATTTGTAATCAGAAAACTAGTCTCTATATCGTCTGAACTACGATCTGTTTTTTAATTTGAAAAAATGGTAGCACAATTTCTAAAACTTTCAAATTTTTCATTATTTTTGTAAAACTTATTACTTCCCTACAGATCGTAATTTTCAAATTTGGAAGTTGTCAGTGTAGTCCGGATGATAGCGAGATGTCCTCTCAATAGGCTCTCCAATCTTGACGTCAATCTGTTCTTTGGTTGCTGAGATAGCACGATTCTAAGTTGAAAAATGGCAGTCCTACAGCGAGCTTGCACCACCTTAGGGATTCAATATTGCGTAATAAAAAAATGGCTGCATTATGCAATAATATCAATAAAAATATTTACTCAGTTAAATCGCAACAAACACAACATTTTTCTTTAAACAATGCCTGATAATACCCCCCGAAAATGCCCGAAAAAAGGCGACTCTTAATCTATCTACCCTTAAGGTGAAGTGAAAGTCACGTGACAGAGCCAGGAGTGTGAGAGAGATTGCGGCATTGGTCTTGCGGTGGAGCGAGAGAGAGCGAACGGGTTTCACTTCACTTCTTAAAGAAAAATATCAAATCTGTCAGTCAATTTTTTTTTATTGATACCACATATGGCATGAAATTTGCACGATATCGAACGTTCGCGGATTGAAATAGCAGAGAGAATAAGAGACGAATGCGTTCTCGTACTCCGAGACAGTTGCCAAGGAGTGTAGGCGAACGCGAACGTCTCATTTCGCCTCTGGGAATCGATCTCTCGATGAGCGATGATCCGCTCTCCTTGCTGCTCCACACGATCATTACAGTGGACCACACGCGAGTCCGTTCTCCTCGGGTTTATTGTATCGTCTTCAATGATCGCACTTCGCAATAATGTATCTAAAAATATTTTTTAATTTTTTTTACCAACATCCTTTTTTTCATATTGAGATGTCCATAAATAACGTTACTCTCTATTTGCATACGGTCCATTATCCGCGTATGTGTATCGCGATCCTATGTATCAGTTTTCCAACTTTCCAATTGACTACGCGACTCGTAAATCCTTCGGGCCCGGCGCAGCGACACGTATAACGGAAGAGAAGCAATACAAAGTCGCCGAGAATTCTTATCGTCGCGATATCCGAACCCGGCGTGTGTGTACGCGTTACCTCCGCCACGCTGCATTTATATCGTTTAGTTATTATTCATTTAATGACGGGCATTAAATTAACCGCGTGTCACGCTCCCGGGACAGGATCCATGTATAATTCACGTTGCGCACACCAGATAGGTTTGTGTGGACACGGACCGCGTCGGGACATTGTACGCTCATGGCAAATGAATTATAACCGAGAAAATCTTGTCCCTTCGGGGTATCATCTTTTCGCGCGATCCCCGGACTTAATCCAGATGATGTCGCGGTGCGGCCTTCCACAATGAATTTTCGTTTCATAAACAAATCCCCACGGCGGCAGCCATGGTTATAAGAAAATCGTATCTGTCCGGAGATTACCATATAAGCGAGCTTCATGTGTAGGGAACGTGTATGGGCAAAATGGACTATTTTTACCAATTTTTTCCACGCTGAGCAAGAAGTACAACAAGGTAGACGCGCGGTCTTGCGCTATATCACTGTTGTCCCTCCGGGGCATCATCTTTTCGCACGATCCCCGCGCTTAATCCAGATGAGGTTGCGATGCGTCCTTCCAGAATGAATTTTTGTTTCACAAAAAATTCCCATAATGGCACCCATGAAATAAGAAAATCGTATCTACCCAATGATTACCATATAATCGAGCATCATGTGCAGGGAACGCGGATGGGGAAAAATGGGCTATTTTCACCAATTTTTTCCGTGCCACATAAAAAGTCTGGTCTTAACCGGAAGTTCCATTTCGTCCCACGCTCCAGTATCACATTTCCGTATCACGTCTTGCGCGAGAGCGCAATAATTTGATTAACCATCATGCGAAACAGGTACGATAACGTGACGCGCGGTCTTGCGCTGAATCACTCTTGTCTCACCGGGGTATCACATTTCGCACGGTGCCCGGAATTAATCCAGATGAGGTCGCGGTGCGTCCTTCCACAATGAATTTTCGTTTCACAAAAAATTCCCATAATGGCAGCCATGAAATAAGAAAATTGTATCTATACAATGATTACCATATAAACTCGCATCATGTTTAGAGAACGCGGATGGGGGCAACATGGACTATTTTCACCAACTCTTTCCGCGCCAGATAAAAAAAATCTGGTCTGAACCAGGAGTTCCATTTTGCCCCACACTCCTGTATCATATGTCCTCGTCGCGTTTTGCGCGAAAGCGCAACAATTTGATTAACCATCATGCGAAAGAGGTACGAGAACGTGCCGCGCAGCCTCGCGCTATATCACTGTTATCATCTCTGCTCGTTTGCCAATAATTCCTGTTCGTGGCGCGATCAACTGCGTGCGCATGCGTTCCTGGATCAACAGTTCATTCCCGCAATCTCAAACAGGCACGCTGACCACGACACTCCCTCATTTCCAACCAGAGACCTTCACTATACGTACAAAAAAAATTGTATGAAATTTACTGTAACGACACTGGAAGTTTTTATGCATAAAAATCAGTATATTAAATCTCATTTACAATTATGATGAAAAATCAATGGTACAGTATATTAAAAACCTCAGTAATACTTTTAGTAATTTCATTTTACTACAAAAGTCCTTTAATTTCACTCCAAAAGTCCATTCATTTTTCATGACAATTTTTCATTACATCTACGGTTTTTGCAGTTTTTGCATTAAATCTTCCACTCCGCTAAATTAAATTTAAACAATTTTTGAACACTTCTATAGTTTTAAAAATTGTACGAAATTTAATGTAACGACACTCTAAGTTTTTATGCAAAAAAAAAACACTATATTAAATCTCATTTACAACTGTGATGAAAAATCAACGGTACAGTATATTAAAAATCTCAGTAATACTTTACTTTTAGTAATTTCATTTTACTACAAAAGTGCTTTAATTTCACTCGAAAAGTCCATTCATTTTTCATGACAATTTTTCATTAAATCTACGGTTTTTGCAGTTTTTGCATAAAATCTTCGACTCCGTTAAATTAAATTTAAATAATTTTTGAACACTTCTATAGATTTCGCTCTCGTGGATTGACCACTGGAGTTTGGCAAACAGCTTCCAATATCGGTCTATCCGTCCGTCCCGTGCATGCCGCTCTGTGCTTGCGCGAGAGACACACGCGACTAAGCGCGTGGCAATCACGTCGGAGGTGTGCCGACATCGCGCGTCCAGTGGCTTAATGCGTCGGTCGTTCCTGTCGTCGACGCTGTCCAAAGGTGGCTGGTTTCCGATGCGTCCGCGGCTATAAGGTTACAGGGGAGCCGGCAATGGGGCCCGGTCGGGCCCCCGACCGCACGTAGGCCCCCGAGGATAGTCGCCAACTAGTAGAAATCACACCGCGGACAGCACATCTCACTGCGGGGCCGGCCCCGGGACCAGTCACGATGATGGTGCCCGCGTGCATGTACGCGAGAGACACGCTAATCGAGCGCAATGGGCGTAAAGTGGCCACGCGAGAAGCGAAATCGCGTCTAAGCATTGCGAGAGCAAATTGTAAGGGAAACGTCGACGAGTACTTTGAGACCAATGGTGACGGATGTTTATCGGTAATACGGGACATTTTTTTTCGTGTCCGGTGAAGGGCTCGTGAAAATTGGATTTCAGACTCCCGAGTTTTCTTCATTACACTGTAAAAAAATCGTTCGGAATTTAAGGTACTTGTACTGAAAGTTTTTACGCATAAACTGGTATATTAAATTTCATGTACAATTGTGATGAAAGATTTACCTATAGTGTATATAAATTGTTTTGAAATACTTTACTTTTAATAATTTCATTTAGGTTTACTATGAAATTACTTTAGATCTAATAATTTATATTAACGTCACTGTAAAAGTTCATTAACTTTTTATCACAAATTGTGTATTAAATTTAATGTACACAATTGTGATGAAAAACGAATATAAAGTATATGAATATACTTTTTCATTAAAAATAAATTAAATTATTTAAATTGAAACAAACGATTATAAAAATAAAGTATTTCTAATGTTTTCAATACACTCAATTTTAGTTTTTCATCACAATCGTATATGAAATTTAAAGTACCAGTTTTTACATAAAAACTTCCAGTCCAGTAAATTAAATTTCATACGAATTTTTATTTAAGTGTATAATTGAAAAAATATTATCGTCGAGTAATGGTCCGGCATGTCTTGCGTAACTTGGCGTCCAAAAGCTTTCTTTTATGAGACTC
The DNA here is from genome assembly GCA_030522725.1 of Ichneumoninae sp. B BG-2022a. Taxonomy (NCBI): domain Eukaryota; kingdom Metazoa; phylum Arthropoda; class Insecta; order Hymenoptera; family Ichneumonidae; species Ichneumoninae sp. B BG-2022a. The sequence goes on along the minus strand of JAPYZD010000942.1, from coordinate 22,664 downwards.
TTTTTCACCCGACGAATATAAGAAACGTCCCTTTGCTTTCTCATCTCTCTCGCGCATAGGTGCGAGACACTTTCTATCTGTCCCCCGCCGCGGAACGTGGGGGGTTTCCTTTTTTTTTATTCCTCTTCGCGTGAAATTTCAAGTGCAAAATACTTTCTACTCGGAAGCGACGAGAGACGCGATGTCAAAGTGCATCTCCAGGAGGATCGGCGCCGGATGATCGGGACGAGGCTTGCGTCGTGGCTTAGCGAGACTCGCGAGAAAAGGGAGAGAGTTTGTTTCCGAGGAATCATCTCTCCGAGGTGAATCGAGATATTAGGCGAGGGATCGAGGACGCTTTGGTGCATCGCATCATCGGTAAGAAAAAGAAAGAAAAAAAAAAAAAATATCCCGTGTCTCGTTGGGCGCACGAGAAAACAAGAGTTGGATTTTTTGGTGTTTCCGCTATGATTCCGGTCTGATGGGCTCTTAGTTAGTTGCCAGCGCGTCTTATGCGCGCTGTCGGAAGTATCGCGCAGGAAAAAGAGGAGAAAACGTGAGAGATGGAAAGAGGCAAAGACTCTTATAGGTGGGATTAACGGTTACGAGATAATAAGGACGAGTCTCGCGATCGGAACGTCGCTGTGGTGCTTGCATCGAGGGCTTTTTCGTGTTTCGCGTGTGCCAACCGGCGAACGGCGTGTCCACCGTCTCTACTTACCGTCGGGCCTTCAGAGAAAGGCTTCCGGGGCTGTCCTTGACAGTGATGCATCCGAGCAAAGCCCCGACACGAACGATAATGCAATTCGTTTTCACGTTCGCTCCTCTACCTGCGCACCGAGGCGATCCGCGATTAACCCTTCGTGTACGGCCGACGTACACGCACCGGGCGGCTCATTTTTGCCCAGTCACTACCTTCGAATTATCCTTCAGGCTACATAAAGCGGCGAAAAAAAAATTATAAAAAAAAATCGTAGAGCAGCCTTGAAGTAATTGTTTTCCGACCCAAAAAGAAGTTTCATCTCAAACCAAGGACCCGGGTCCTTCTTGCCCCGCTCTCCCGTACACTGAGAAAAAAAATTGGTTGGATTAACCAAAAGTCGCGGTGACACACGTTCAAAGTTATTTTTTTGGTACAAATAAAGCAGTTTTGTTAAACGATTATTTGCTTCAATTTATTCAAAATTTGTACATTGACATAAACATTTTCGTTGTACCAACCGAATACACCTTTCACTGAGAAAAAATGACATAGTAAATACAACAATACTGACTTGTTACCATAAAAAATAGTTCCCAGGGGGAATGTTTACATTTTATAGGTACAGCAGTGACAAAAAATCATGTGTTACAACTATAATTACATTTTAATCAATTGAATATATACTATCAAAAACTATCTATATAGACGTTCCACCTGGGAACTTTTGGTATAGTCGAAAAAACTATCTTTTTTCTCAGTGTTGAACGTATGTCACCGCACATTTACTTAATCCAACCATTTCTTTTCCTCAGTGTAGTGTCATTAAAGGTTTCGAAATCCGCGATTCCCATCTACCCGTACGAATCCATCCTCTGACAATGTCCGATAATGAGAGATCACCGTACGCAGGGCTAAATACGAAAGTGAAAATCCCGTCGATTTCTGCGACTGGCTTGCGCGTTTGGAGCGGGCCGATGGGAAGGTGAACGGGTACGGTGGTGCGCAGAACATGGGACGCTACGCCACATCGTGCGCAATTAGGTCGTGAAGCGCCGCGGCCTCGGCCTTCTCATTACTTACCGTATAGGTAGTGTATACGGTGAGTACACGAAATCCGTAATGACGTGCAATCAGTACGTGAGGTATCCGCAGTGCGCGTGCCTCGACGATCCTCGCCGGTCTGATGAAGACGACGCGAAGAACGATGGGGGACGTTGTTGGACATCGAGCCACTCAATTATTCGCATAGGAAAACGCACCCGGCACTTACGAACGGAAACATGTGTGCGCACATACGCTCATGGGGAGATAGACGAGAATGTTTGAATTAAAGTTTCTACACGATGAGAGTCGAGCGGCAGCGTGCAGAAGCCGACGATCCTCCGATGGGAGGCTGACCGGGAGTCGGGACGGGTGTCGAGTCGATCCCCGATGAAAAACCGGACACGAAAGTGACGTGCACGCGCGCATGCCGGGACTCAATTTTGTACCGCACGGAATTATATGTCTCATACGGAGTACTTTGCACGTATATGCCCATCCTGTGAGACTCTACTTCCGTATTGAGCGTATGCGCATGCGCACCCGCACGACATGCGCACATCTCCACGTTATTATATGTATTAGCGAACTTTCCACCTTGGAGGCAAACGAACTCAAAGATATTTACTGTAAGATACTACTACTTTAACACCGTTATTAGCTCCGTTATTGTAGCTTTGACGGAATACTTTATTATATGTGTGCACGTTTACGTGCTATGGATTTCATTGTAGTCGTCCTTCGATACCGCGTCCACTTCCAGCCGCTCGTATCGGAGGCGTAATGTGTTTCGTGCAGTTGTGGGATTGTAGGGTTTTAATTGTTTGGTGTTTCATGGAGCGAAAGATACGAGGCACTGATTTTGTCATTTCTTGTTCGATTTTCTCCGATTCACGATTGCGGGTGAATTTTTTTTCAGATTTTTTAATCTTGCACCCAGAAAATTAATTTATGTGACCCCCACCGTTTATTTGATTTAAGTAAAATATTTATTTGATTTAAATAAATATTTATATCATTTAAGTAACTGTTTACTTAATATAAATGTTTATTTATATTATAAATGTTTATTTAAGTCAAATAAATATTTTACTTAAACCAAATAAACGGTGGCCGTCAAATAAATTTATTTTCTGGGTGTGTACCAAAATGATCCCAATTAAGGGAGGGATAAAGACGTACGAGTCAGCGAGAGATAGATAAGCTTTAACTCCATTTTTCTCCGAAATGATTCTATAAAATGAAAAAAGAATTGCGTTGATCAAATACCGCAATTCGTTTCTTATTTTATAAAATCATTTCGGAGAAAAAAGGATTCAAAATATTTGAAGATTACGTCTATCTTTCGTCCCACCTTAAGGGGAGTCGAACGAAATAAATCATTTTCGTCACACGAGACACCGAAAGAGATCGAATTAAATTTGTTAAAAAAAGAGCCCAACATTTTACCGCGGCGTAAAGTTGTCGCCGTTTGGTTCGCGAATTCGAATTCGTGCGTTTTCTCTCACCGACTCCGTCGGACGTTGAGCGGCATGGGCGATTTATGATCCGCGACGACGTGGCGCATTATTGCTCGGTGGCCGAGTCCGCCGCTTCCACGTCTTCGTCGTCGTCTTCGTAGTGGCGTAATTGACATCCTTTAGCGCCGCTCACGAGAACGGAACTCCTCGTTGTCGTGCCGCATCGCGCTTTATACCGTTGCACGTAGACACCGCTCTTGTCATTCGATTCGCCAGATATCTCTCCGTCTCCGACAACCCCCTCGAGTGTCCATGCAACTCTCTCTCCGCAACCGGTGACTTTACTGCCGCGCTCGAATCTTCTTCACCATCTCGAAATCTCGCTTACATTGTAACGTCTTTCTCCGAGATATCTTATTCATTGCAACCGGCGACATCTCAATTCACTTTGCGCGCTTTCCTCCGGCGAACTTTTCCTCGAGGACAGCGCGCCTTCGCTGGCGCACAGAGCAGCATCCTCTCACCGACACGCTCGTACCTCTGGGAGCCCCCGAGGAGCCCCCAGGCGCTCTTTGGACAGAGTCCTCCTACGAGCTCACGGCGGATCGGCGGGGATCATCGCCGGAAGAAGAATGGGCTATGACGGACCCCCGTTACGTTTTCTCGCAAAGATGTTCTCCTTGGGCCGCTTATCGTGGACCAAGCTCAGCGAGTGCCACGGCACCCCGCTGGTTTTTCGCACGAGAGATAACGCAACATCTTTGTGGACTGTTGCGTCGAGCTCCGACGTACCCCGTCGTTCTCGTTGCATCAATCTTCCCCCGCGTTTCTTCCCTCCGTCGGGCACTTTCCACTCCATTTAAAGTGGACTCGCAGCCACGCACGGAGCTGGCTCGCCGCCACTGGTGTAGACTGAGAACCCAAGCTAGATCGTCGAGTGAGCATAAGAAAGACACGGCGCAGCGTGTAATCCTGGGTGGTCCCCGCGAACGAGAGGATACCAGGCGCACAGTGCGCTATAGGTACGAACCGCGATACGGCAGGGCTCGTGCTCGCGGCACTATATTCATAACGTATCCGCGCTATGCAGAAAATAATATGCCAGACGATCCATTATGCCGGCGAGAGCTGAGCCTGGACGCGCGCGCCCGACCGAGCTGGTCCCCGCGATTCACATACGTACATGCAGCATGTGTTCCGTATCGTGGAGTACACTGCCCGCCGTGGTCCCAGCCGCCGATGCTGACCGCTTGCCCACGGGCGGAGGGAATACGCTCTCCGTGTGTTCTCCACGACGTCCCGCGCTCGACGGCTTTGTCAGGCTCGTTCCGTTTCCTCGCTGACCCATCCGAGCCTCCTGCAACCACACGCCGAGGGCTCAACCGCAACGTCTCATTCTTACGATTCCTTTATCTACCGATCGACGCGAGTGTTTCACTGGTCGTGTTCTGTCTCCGGGGCTCCGTCGAAAGTTACCGCTCCACGCCTCGTACGATAAGAGAGACCGGGGTCAACGGCAACGAGGATCAAATGCAACGAAAAGGCGGTCGTGTAGTTAATGGGCGAATGCAGAAACTCATCGCGGTGTTGATGAGTTTGATCTTTGGTGAAGACGCCGTGGCGCGATACTCGTCGGCTGTGATTCATCGGCATAATGGCAGAGGGGTGTTTTGTAGCGATGAGTCGTCGGAGGTCGATTGCAACATCACTCGCGATTCCTAGTCTGGCATCCGTCCGCCGGGGAAACCGTGGGTTCTGGACTTTCTACTCGATGTGAACTTCAGGATTGATGGCTCGGCCGACCTTGAACCCGTCAACGAGGCTCTAATCATCCCGGACCGCGAAAGCTGCCGAACCACCGGTTTACCTGCATTTCCTGAACGGGCTCTCAGGCTACCTTGAACCGGCGAATGTTTTAATTAACCGGGAAAGGATTGTTGTACCAATTTCTTTGGTATTTCGCGATGATAAACTTCGACGCTTGGTTCGTCAAAAAGTCGATGATCGACGGAGACTTTCCATCTTGTGAAATTATCGGGAGGAGGGTTTGCGAATCGACGAAATATCGAAGAGAGAAAACGTATCGTTGATCAACGGGATTAGAACCCGGATTTTTCTCACTGAAAACAAAAAAAAAAAAATTGTATCAAATTTAATGTACCGGACTAGAAGTTTTTATGCAAAAACTGGTAGATTAAGTTGCATGTACAACGGTGTTGAAAAATTAATGTTCAGTGTTTTAAAAACATTGGAAATGCTCTGATTTTATAAAAATAATTTACTTCAATTTCAATGACAAAATCTATTCATTTTTCATCACAATTGTGCATTAAACTTAATGCACCAGTTTTTCCATAAAAACTTCCAGTCCGGCACATTAATGTCACAATTTAATGTCACCTATACATTTCTCACATTCGAATCGTCCTATCGTACACAATGCACGCCTGTTGCAGTTGGATAAAAATTAGATTACATACTCTGTCGCACTTGACCCCGGTCTCCTTCGCGCACAGCATTCCCGTACTTTATCGATCACTCTCCGCAGCCGGCTCTTGTCCGCGGGAAAACAGATCCGCTATCGCAAAATTGATACGGGAAGAGGACGATATAGAAGGACGGTTCGTCCGTATCGAATACGGGGATCGAATCTCTCCCTTCCTCTGTTTATCTCGACGTACCGAGTAACGACCGAGAATACTGGAACTATACTCTGCTGCACAGTATAATAAAGAAGCTCCTATATAATACAACGCGTGCACTCTCGCGCGATCTATAGAGTTGAGGAGGAACTGGGACGAGACAGTTTAGAAACCCGAGAGGGTCTTCGTACATGTGGTATGAGTTTATGTGTCTCTGCGTCCCACTCTGTATACACATGTGTATATACATATACATACACACACACAACACATATATCGTGAGATAGATAGAACGAGAGATCCAAGCTCGGGAGTTTCTGAATCGCGAAGGAATCTCGACGATCTCCGATCCTCGGCAAAGACCTCAATCGTTGTCACATGTGAGTCGTTCGAGAGATGGGAAGATGAGAGGTCCGCGAAGCGAGGTAGCGATGCGAGTCCGTCCGAGCCGCGCGAGGGTGTGTTACACGGACGAGGCACAAGCCGCCCAGCGTGTCATTATCTCCGTCGGCATTGGCTCCTCATTTTCGTTTTTTTCGTTTCCCCCTCGGTACATCTCTAACACTCGTTGCAGGACAGAAGCGTGTTTTTTACGGTTCGCGACAGTCCCTGAATTTATTAAACGAGCGGACACGCGGAAGATACGCTTCGGCTATGCGTAGATGTGTTCCTAGATGCGCAGGGACGAGCGGGGGCAAGACGGAACACCGGGGTAAACGCGACCGCGGTCTCCTCCATCCGGGATCGGACTTTTTTCCTGTCCCGGAACGATCGGCGAAGGTGGTCCATCTCGCCCCCCCCGGGGCTCCGTTTTTGCGCTCGACGAAGCGATCCACGGCGAGACGAGCGCGTGTGGGGTCCGCACGGCACAGTAGTCTGTATTTGCGTGTTCCCTCGCGATAATTCTACGGTTCATCGAGAAATGACCGCTGAGGAGACTTTCCGATGTAATACGCAGTGTGTGCGAGCACGTTGCCCGGCGCGTGTGTCGCGAACGGAAAAACGATCGATCGCCCGGAGCGAGCCGGGGCTCCGTAGATCGGGGGGAGCCGGGAGAGCATGCGCATGGATCGCGAGATCCTCTGAACACGCAGAGCCCCGATAGCCGCTCGATCGATGACAGATCACGCCGCGAGTCGGTGAGCAGACGAGAGAGATACACGGATCGAGAGCGAGGGAAAGATGCACACACGCGCGCGCTGCAACTACCATCTACATACCGGAGCAGACTCGATGGCGTGCCGTCCTGATCGAAAGATCTTGACAGCTTAATCACTCCCCTTGTGCATTTAACCGTCTCGCAACGTACGGAATATATAAACCGTTTTTACCACCGTGCACTCGTGGCGTAAACAAAACCGGAAAGGAATTTATATGTAGTGTAGAGAGACTGGCCGTTCCTCGAAGCATTTTTTTGTTATTGCGCTGTTATTTTTTACTCGACTCATCGTAAGAGGAGCGTAAGAGGAGCAGTTTTTCTCTGCCTAAAAAAAAAAAAATACATTTTTTTTCTGGCCAAAAGTCTGCGGTATGGCGAGTTCGACTGGTCCAAATTACCCCGATCTCGCACAGGCGGCACGAGCTCCGCCTCTCCGTTTCTCCCGGACATCGTTCGATGAAGTGTCTGCTCGGAGAGTCACGTGCCAAGCTGGAAGAGCAAAAGAAAATCTAATGATGATCTTTCTCGACGATTGGTGAACAGAGTCGTTGAACGAGGTGAGTCGAGCGATCGATCGATAGCGACGCGGTGGGACACGCGCTGGCTTCCATGCCCGTTGGGAAAGAGTTGGCTGTTGCTGCCCAAAATCGACGCTAGTGTCCGATGCATCCAACACAACCAAGGGAACTTATACATAGGGTAGAGCGGGGCAAAATGGGACAGCGGGGCAAAACGGGACATTGAGCAAAACGCAAGTTTCCAATCATTTTTGGATGACCCACTTTGCCCTGTTGATACATTCGGATTGTCTGTCCCGTTTTGCCCCATTGTCCCATCCAAAAAAGCTTGGAATATGGCGTTTTGCCTCGTTGCCCCACTTTGCCCCGCTCTTCCCTAGTAATAGAGGAGAGATTTTCATTTCTCGAATAATTTTCTGTTTTTACATTCTCATTTTTTACTCGCATCATCGCAAGACGAGTAGATTCGCCTTTTGGCTGGCATCGAGTGCGGTGATTTTTCTCTGCTTGTAAAAAAAAAAAAAAAAAATTATCGCCCAAAGCTGCAGAAATTGCGAGGTTGACTGGTCCAAATTACCGCGACCTCGCACAGAGGAGAAGATCTCCGTCTCGCCGTTCTCCCGGACATTGTTCGGCAAAGTATCTCCTCAGAGCGTCACGTGCCAGGTTGGAAGAGCAAAGGAAAATCTAACGTTGATCTTTCTCGACGATTGGTGAACAAACTCGTTGAACGAGGTGAGTCGAACACGATTGATCGATAGCGACGCAGTGGGATACGATGCGCTATCTTCAATTCCCGTTGGGATGGAGTTTCCAAGGCTGTCGCTATCCAAAATCCACACCAGTGCCCGATACGCCCAACACAGTCAAGGTCGACAATCGTAAAATCTTGACAGTCTAATCATCGCGCGTCATTCCCAGTGTCCGTTCTAATCATATTTTTCTCGGCGCTGCGGGGAGAGCAATCGAAGAACGGAGTGTGAGAAAGGGGGAGCATGACGGGTCATGTCGTCAATTGTAGGGACATGGAGGAAGAAGGGCGAGCAGGCATCCGATGAAGGGAGCAATAATATGCAACATGTATAGTGAGCGTGAGGAAGCTTCGAGTGGTTCTTCCTCGAATAATCCACAGCCATCTGGACACTTTAATAGCCACGTGCATCGAGCCGCCCGGTCGGTACTGCCCGAGCGACACGCACAACGTCGCCAATGTAATTCCCCTCGGTCCCATGATAGCTCCGCCGCATGTGGGGAGACCGGGGCAAGATGGGCACAGGGGGCAAAATGTAGAAGTTATTTTTTTTGTTAAAGTAAACAGCCAATTTGTTTTTATTCATTTATTTGTATGTTTCTCAGTGTTCCCGTTTTGCCCCGGTCTCCCTTGGCAGGAAATTCCCTTGGGTTCCATAATAGCCCAGTCGCATGTGGGGAAACTGGGGCAAAATGTAGAAGTTCTTTTTTTAATTTAAGTAACCAGGCAATTTGTTTATATTGATTTATTTCTATATTTCTCAGTGTTCCCGTTTTTCGCGGTCTGCCCTGGCAGGCGACCCTTCGGTTCCATGACAGCCTCGTCGCATGTGGGGAGACCGGGGCAAAATGGACACAGGTGACCAAATATAGAAGACCTGTTTTTTAATGAAAGTAATAAATAGCCAATATGTTTTTATTCATTTATTTATATATTTCAATATTTCTCAACGTTCCCGTTCTGCCCCAATCTCCCCCGGCATGCAAGGGATCAGAAGCCACGCGTGTCGATGTGTGAACCACCGGGACGACCGAACGTCATTAACGAATATCACAATCCGTTAGAGCGTGGAAGTAAGCGGGGGGTGAAAAAAAAGAGAAAAAGAATTATCGGTCTCGGTCGCTGCGGTCGAACGCGTCCAAAGACAGCAATAAGCAGAAGTTGTGTGGCAACAGTAGAAGCAGCATCAATTAGAGGTTCGGACAACGAGCGGTATGGAGTGATCGACGTGCCAGCGGTCCAACTTCTCTCCTCTTCCATGCTGCACCTCCATCGTTCGTCTAATGCATGACTATTACAACTTTTTTTTAAGTCCCAACCGCTGCAACTTGGTTCTTTTTCCTACTAGGAAAGCGAAGCGAGCGTGCGCGAAACTAGAGGATGGGGCACGCCGCGTGTGGATTGACCAGGCGTACCGCTTAATCTCTCGGCGTGTGTAACTTTAACTGCCATTCTAATACGCGTATTCTTGTAATAACACATGAACGAGATCTATTTTCCGAAACGGCTAATCCAGAACAAAGATTTCCCTCGCGCAGGCGAGGACTTTTCCTCGATGAAAACCTTATACAAGCGACTAAAAGTGAAAGGTGTTCGGAGCCGATGTGTCCGCCCCGTTAAAATTGTACGCGATGAGTCGATCATTTAGAATCTTCCCAAGGAACCTTGGCTCCGACTTGATGCAGCGTGCTGCAACTGCGTTCCCTCCGTTGCAGCTATCATTTGATCGAGCATTGTGTGGAGCCCCGGCGTGTGTAGCTTTAACGGATTTCCTAATAAGCATATTCTCGTAATACTACATCTACAAGGCTTATATTCCGAAACGGCTAATCCAGAACAAAGATTTCCCTCGCGCAGTGGAGGACTTTTCCTTAATGAAAACCTTAAACAAGCGACTAAATATGAAAGTCGTCCAGAGCCGATGCGTTCGCCACGTTAACATTGTACTCGATGAGTCAATAGTTTGGACTCTTCCCAAGGAACCTTGGCTATAACTCGATGCAGCTTGGTGCAACTGCGTTCCCTCCGTTGCAGCCATGATTTGATCGAGCGTTGGATCTCGCACAAGGAGGCGCGTGTGGATTGACCGGGCGTAACGTTTAATGTCTTGACGTGTGTAGCTTTAAAAGATTTCCTAATGGGCATGTTCTTGTAATACTACATCTACAAGGTTTATATTCCAAAACGATTAATCCAGAATAAAGATTTTCCTCGCGCGGGGGAGTACTTTTCCTTAATGAAGACCTTATACAAGCGACTAAAAATGAAAGGTGTCCAGAGCCGATGCGTTCGCCCCGTTAAAATTGTACGTAATGAGTCGATAATTTGGACCCTTTCCAAGGAACCTTGGCTATCACTCGATGCAGCATGCTGCAACTGCGTTCCGTCCGTTGCAGCCGTGATTTGATCGAGCGTTGGATCGCGCACAAGGAGGCGCGTGTGGATTGACCGGGCGTAACGTTTAATCTCTTGACGTGTGTAGCTTTAAAAGATTTCCTAATGGGCATATTCTTGTAATACTATATAAACGGAATCTTTATTCTGAAATAAAGATTTTCCTCGCGCAGTCGAGGACTTTTCCTTAATGAAGACCTTATACAAGCGACTAAAAATGAAAGGTGTCTAGAGCTCCGTTCGCCCCGTTAAAATTGTACGTAACGAGTCGATAATTTTGACTCTTTCCAAGGAACCTTAGTTACAACTCGATGCAGCATGGTGCAACTGCGTTCCCTCCGTTGCAGCCATGATTTGACCGAGCGTTGGATCGCGCACAAGGAGGCGCGTGTGTATTAACCGGGCGTAACGCTGAATCTCTTGGCGTGTATAGCGACAACGCATTTCGTAATGGGCATATTCTTGTAATTCTACATCTGTAGATGTAGAAGGTCTATATTTCAAAACGGTTAATCCGGAATAAAGATTTTTCTCGCGCGGGCGAGGACTTTTCCTTAATGAAGACCTTATACAAACGACTAAAAATGAAAGGTGTCGAGAGCCGATGCATCCACCCCGTTGAAACTGTACCCGATGAGTCGATAATTTGGACTCTTTCCAAGGAACCTTGGCTATAACTCGACGCAGCATGCTGCAATTCCGTTCCCTCCGTTGCAGCCATGATTGGATCGCGCACAATGTGGCGCGTGTGGATTGACCGGGCGTAATGCTTAATCTCTCGGCGTGTGTAGCTTTAACGGATTTCCTAATGGGCATATTCTTTTAATACTACATCTACAAGGTCTAGAGTAAAAGTGGTGAATATGGCCCAATCCGATCAACACGTAAATCAATGATAGGGTAAAAGTGGGGAATATAGCCCGGTCCATATATCATTGATTTACGTGTTAATCGAGATGGGCCATATTCACCACTTTTCCCCTATACGTACTGGTCCATATTCCCCCTTTTTACCCTATATTCCAAAACGGTTACTTCGGAATAAAGATTTTCCTCGCGCGGGCGAGGACTTTTCCTTAAAGAAGACCTTATACAAACGACTAAAAATGAAAGGTGTCGAGAGCCGATGCATCCACCCCGTTGAAATTGTACCCGATGAGTCGATAATTTGGACTCTTCCCAAGAAACCTTGGCTATAACTCGATGCAGCATGCTGCAACTGCGTTCCCTCCGTTGCAACTATGATTTGATCGAGCGATGGATCGCGCACAGGGGGGCAAGGTCCGTTACTCGTGACCGAAAGGATCCGACCCCTGGGTTTACGACGACGATGCGATGCGGGTTTGCCTTGCAGTGTAAGAGGCTTCAGCTAGAATGTAGCGAGTGAGCAGATGCTTGATACTATCGGCCCCGCGTCCACGCCGTACACGAGGAGGATCAGGCCGGACAGACTTCAAAGGAGCCCACGACCACGAATACCACGACGTTTTCCTTTCTTTCCTCCTCTATCGCGAGTCCACGCAGTCTCCGTGTTCCCTTCCAGCCAGAGAAACACACGAGACATCGTGCGCAATGCCAGGTAATGACGCGGGGCTGGTCTAAGCGATAGTGGACCTGGGAGGATCGGGGTTAATCGTTGGCTTTGCTGGCTTATCCGTCCTTCGTTCCTCACTGTCCGTAGGTTTACATTTGTTGAAGAATATTTTCCGGGCTGGTCTCAGAGAGGGCAAGATTTTGATTACTTCCCGACTAGACATTTTTGAGCGTTACATCGGGCCCTGATAGGGTACTGATATGGCCTGACAAGGGCCTTATCAGGGCCCGATGTAACGCTCGAAAATTTCTACTTGGGTTATGATTACCGATGGATGACTATCGACTGCGGTTTCCGCGCACCCCACATACACCCACAAACTAAATTATTTAACGGCCACCGTTTATTTGATTTAAGTAAAATATTTATTTCAGATGGCTGAAGGACTTCGGTCGATGGCCAATTGGCAGCATATTGGTGATTGAAGTCTGTTATGTAGTAAAAACTGTTCTATGTTATGCACTGTCAATAAAACCACTACTACTACTATTTATTTCATTTAAGTAACCATTTCCTTCAATATTTAATTAAAAATTTTTTAAATATAATTTAAATCGATATTTATTTAAATCAAATAAATATTTTACTTAAACCAAATAAACGGTGGTCGTCAATTAATTTTTTTTTTTCTGGGTGTAAACACTGTTTAAATGTAATTATTCTTTAACGAGCGATTGACATGAAACTGAACACACTGTGTCATAATACGTAATGTACATAAAACGCTAAGTGTCTGTTTCAATGCGCCATAAGCATAAGCCACTATCGTTACAAAAGATCTAAAGTTCCAAAAAGGTCGATGAAAGTTGTATTCAACCGACAATTTTCGTGAGGCTCCAAAACATCGCCGGGCTGGCTTTGGTTCATCAATATTGTAATTGCCTACATCGCATCGTCGAGGATTAATTCAACGTCGATGCAGTGGAAGAATCGTAGCGTACGGTTGGGTTCTTTTTTATCGTGGAGAAAGTGTACTGTTCATCGACGAAGATAGTCGTAGAAGAACAACACGCATGAGAACGCACACACTCGATATACCATCGCGATAGAGAGATCGATGGATAGTAATTAAGAGGATGTGATTGAAAGGGCTCGACGGGAATTTAACGATGGTTTCGAACGGATACGCCGAGGCGACGATACCGATCGACGATCCAGTATAGATGAGATCGTTCGATCATGCTCACTCGCTCGCGTATGCCTTTTACGAGGATCGAAATCGATACGGAAAGAAATGATATACCCGACGTAGACTGCATCAACTCGTATACCCGACTTATGATATATGGAAGCAAGGTATGTATTAAGAGAACCGAGAGATCTCTCGGCCTACTTTTTGCACGCGGTATAGCAGCTCCTCTACCTTGCTACGCCCACGCACTCGGGGCAACATGCATATACGCCCTGGATGATGATTTCGCGACCGAGCTCACCTTATCTTATGGGGTCTCCGGGAGACGCGTTCTGGAAGTCGTGTATTACCGTTTACGCGGTTCTGGCTGGTCGTTCCCGAGCCCGCTTAAAATTTACTCATTGTCCTGACCGCTTCGTACGTGCAACCGCTGAAACGCCGAACACGCTCCCTCGTCAGCGCAACTTTGAGACTTTCAAGACGCATGGGAGAGCAGAGTGATCGAGTTGCCGGGACGGCGAACTGACCGTTCTTCCGGACTTTACGTATCAACTGGGGCTCTTGAGAAGCCGCTGACTGGCCCAGTTTAAAAGGCTTGTGTAAACACCGAGCTAATGGCAATCGCGAACGTGTACCCGTTGGAAACTAGTCGAGAGATCGGAATCAACGTCTTTCTTCGGCGTCCGCGCGCACATCGCGAATTTACATCCTCGTGCGGATGTACTTTCGATGTGTGATTGAAGTTAATTGATATTCCGTGTTTTCGTATCAGCGAGGCGAGCAAAGTGAAGGGGAAAAAATGAAGTTGGTCCGGTGCTGGGAAATCGGTAACGAAATCTATATCGCCGAGATCGCGCGGTGGTAACAGGGGAAACACTTTTATCTTGTTATCTCGTGGAGGAATCTTTGCTACAGCGAAACAACTGATAGACATCAATATCCCCAAGGCTAAAAATTGTCAAAAATAATTTGCACATGGCTTCCTCATTTCTTTGCCCACAGCTTTCTCTATACAGTTTAACAATGATAGCTTTACGTAAATTGACGTAAGTTAGAGCTATTTATGCAAAAATTTCATACCATACTATTTATGCAAAAATTTCAAAATCGCGTAAAACCCGCTTCAATCTTCATGAAAATTCCACTGAATGAAGAGACATGATCACTACTAGTGTACCATATTTATAGTGTTACACACGCACACACACATAGGGAAGAGCGGGGCAAAATGGGGCAACGGGGCAAAACGGGGTTTTTGGGAAAAACTAAATTTTCCTGTCATTTTTGGATCAGACAAGGTGGCAAAACGGGCAGAAAAGCCTCATGCATCGATGGGGCGAATTCGGTCATCCAAAAATTATTGGAAAATGACGTTTTGCCCCATGCCCCATTTTGCCCCGCTCTACCCTACATCCGGATGCCAGCTAATCACATTTCTCGACTTTTTATACTATTTTAAGTATTCAGACATAAAAATCTCAAAGTATTTTTTTACGAACACAGCTTCCTCTGTGAGGAAGCAAACAAAAATCCCAGCCAACATACTTTCCCACAGGCTAAATCGTCGTAGGTCACGGAAGAGATCGGGGCGAGAATGTAAAAGTTTAGTTTCCAGCCTTTTATTTGAATTTCTTATCCTTTTCCTTTTTTCCCATGACAATGCGTTTCTGACTCCGGCCGCATTGCAGCGGCTCCGTTAATAATGAGAAAATCGTGGATCTGATTTAGTCCCGCGTTGCATTCAGGGTCTATGGGTCAGCAATCGTCGATCGATCGCCGATGGCAATAGGATTTCAGGCTGCGCATAAGCACGAAACTGTATTATAGAATGTATTAGCAGTTATGGGTACGTGAGCATGGGTAACCTGTGCGGTGTGTTGCCGGGGTACCTGTCCGCGTACGACAAGCTGTACAATCGCGGTACTTACAACCCGATCGTCGTCGTCGTTGTTGTCGTCGGTTACTGGCGCTAGAATTCACAGTCGCACTTTCTACGGTGAAAGCTCAACGATACGTGGTGGTTGGAGTTGCCCGGCTCTCCGGTCGTACTTACGGAACTCGGAGGCGTGCACGGGACACATAGATTCGCGGCGCAAGCTCGGGAATTAATAGAATTCCTTGTTGAGATTACCGATCAACTGGTCCGTAAGAGCCCGGCTCGCTCCACCGATGGTGATAGATGGCTCGAAGGGGGGCCATATACTTAGATACAGAGTACACACTCGAGATACATACCCGGTTCCATTTATCTTGCTGGCGCGTTATTATTACCACTCGTTGTGTGTGTCTCTGACTCTCCGCCGATCTTTCTCTCCACCTATCGCGTTAGTATATACATTATACTCGCACCCGATCCCACAAACACACGCGATCGAATTCCCGCGAGTAGTTTCACCACCAACTGCGACATTTCACATGTCAAGGTACTTTCGACGTAATGCGTCGAGAAACTTAACGATCCTTCGAAATAAATGGAAAAAAATATATTGCGGAGAGACACGGTGATGGAGTAGATGCAATATGAGGAAGAGATCGATGCATTTAAATTGGCGAATTTTGTTTCTTCAAAACAAAAAAATAAAAAATGGATCTTCCTTTCGGTAAGTCAGGCGGGTCTCCTGAGACCGAACCCTCCCTGAGAGACACGCGAGGCAGGTGGAACTTCGCCAAGTTTTCAGTCGTTGGGGGAAATCGATAGGCAAAACGATTGTCGTAAAAACAGAGGGAAGAGATTGTGGATGGAGAGAAGAATCAGATCGCAGTTTCGAAGCTTTCCTGTGGTGACTCGAGCTCTGAGAAGATCGGGAAAACTCTCGAGGCCCGAGCTGGGCACGTAGGAGACTTTGGATCTCGCTTACGACGTAATCTCCCTTTCACGATCTTCGCTCTTTTCCGGTCCCTTCCTCGTCGGCATTGTCCTGCCCTCGAGGATCCGCACTTCTCGTCGTAATGTCTTTTTCTCCCCTTTGTGAGAATCGTCGCTGGATAACGCTCCGACTTTGAGTAGAATGGGCCAATACCGGCCTGTGGATAATGGACCAGCTGGGTCGTTTTTCAAGAATCGAGCAGTGATGTCAAGACGAGTTAAAAGTTAATGACTTAATGAGTTTGTGAGTTAAGACTTATTGAGTCGCTTATCAATTTTTAAAAAATAGATGAATTGCTCTTGATAAAAGGAATTTACGAATTACAAAAATACGAATTACGAGATAAGTAAATACTTATCTTATTAATATTTTGGAATGGTTGAAGAATTCACAATTGGCAAATTCCTTTTATTACGAGAAATTTAAAAAAATCTAGTTGGGACAACTTTTTTGCTATTTCATGTTAAATTACTTGCGTAAGCGAGAATCTATTTTTCTCAATTGATAAGCTACTCAATATCGTTAAAGCAGTTTTGTTTTGTGTAATGTCCAATCGGACCTCGCTAAGAAAGGCTCAGCCATATGCACACAATTTAAGCGTGCAATTTCCTGTTATGTTTCGCTGACAATAATTGTCCTCGTAACGATAATTCGTTTCAAGGATCTAAGTTTGACATGTTTATCCGCCATACGGATTTCTGTTATCCCCGTGCAAATTCGTCCCGGCTGCGAGGCGAAGATCTGTAGAGTCGGATTACGAATTTAATGCGGATCGATGGGTTTTAATGTCTGGGTGTTAAAGTATATTTGAGGCTCGTACGAGCAACCGTGAGGCGACGGCGTTGAGTAGTCGCTCGCCAGTCACATTATCTCTGCAACCGGGTAAAAATTATTGGACCGAGTATGTACCGTGTGCACTGTAATACGTATTATACTCGGTTGCAAGCGGTGTTCCGGAGCTCGCGATCCTGTGTAAAGTCGAGTCGCGATCGAGTCTGTGACCGCGGAACCGTAGGGTCAGGGACGTCCGACGGCGCCAGCCACCGGGGAGACACGTCCCGGTACCCCAGGCGCAGTCACAGCAGCCGCGGCAAGTATGTTTCACGATCGCCAGGCCGTTCTCCTCGCGGCAGAGACCGTGCGGTCCGGCAACGACAATCGCCAGCCCGGAGCACCCGTGAGTCACGCGGCAGGAAGTCCTTTTTCCTCGGCAGGCCACTTCCGCCGATTCGGTTTAACTGGTACAAGGTGAAATCGTTCATCGATCTCTCGTCCTCAGACTCGTCGATCCTCGTAGATCCTAGTCCGATATTCAAGGAGCTTTACATTTCACATCAAGAATACATATTTCATTTTTCAATCGTTTCATGCACAAACGATTTTTTTTTATTTATTTGGCACTCCATTTTCTTTAAGGTGATGTGAAATACCGTCGCCAGTAACGAAAACCTGTACTGAATGTCGTTTTGAGACCGCAGAAAACCGAGAAAAAGGAAATTGTCTTTCCCTGAGGAATCTGCAGAGGCAGGGAAAAACAATTTTCTTTTTTCTCGATTTTCTGCGGTCTCAAAATGACATTCAGTACAGTTTTTGTTAGCAACTGGACGCGGGGCTGGGTGGTTATAGCACATCTCCTTAAGAACGGGTGAAATATCACGGTCGGTAGTAAAGACTGCAAGCAACTTTTTTCACGGACCGTAGTTTCTAAAGTCCGAAGAAAAGTGTCATCGAAGACGGATTACATGTCAGCATTCGACGACACTTTTCTTTTGACCGTATGCTGCGAGAAGGTTCTTGTAAATACAACTAAATCGCTTATAAGATATTACCGTAGCACATAGTAGGAGGGAACTGTGACGCCACCTATGGTAGGAAGTATCGGATTTATTAGGGTTTTCATAGATATTGTAGTAAAAATTCTTGGAAAATCTGACTTTCTGCCCTAGTTTCCTACCACTGTGTGCTATGGTAATTTTTCTTAGATGACCGGTAGTTTTGACTAAATCCTTCTCTCAGCGCAGATGCTACACTGAAAAAAAAAATTGCTTGCGGGCTGCTGAAGAAAACAACACAACGACAGCAAGACTATCAAGTTGACATGTTATCGTTTCAATCCGGTATGAAATTGTACGAATTCAGAGAAGAATTGAAACAACGTTTTTACTTCATTCGCAGCCCGCAAGCAAATTTTACTTGACTCAACGATACTTTTTTTTCTGTGCAGCATCAATGAAAAAAGTTGGTTACAGTTTTTGATACCAATTAGTCACGGGATCCGAGGCGAAAAAAAATTTCTCATCCTCTTAACTCTATGAACATAAATTTTTTTAACTTACATCAAGCTATGAGAAAAACAAGGGAAAAACTAAATACGATAACTCTTCGGCTTTACTTTTGGAAGAACGTTTCATTGTTTCTGTATCTCTGTCGACGCGGAAGTTTGTATTTGCACAAGCCGACGTTTTATTTGGAAACGTGTCGATACGAAACACGAAGGGCTCACGGAGTTTCGAAAGCGATGTCGTGTCAACTGGAGCAAACATCGGCGTACATTACACGCTTTTGAAATCTGCGTCTGTCGATTTTTATTTTATTTTATTTTTTTCCCGAACGGTGTACACCGATGCTGTAGCGGAAAAGCAAATAAACAGTGGCAATCGTGTCCTCCGGCGAGCGGTGCTCTCTAATTACCAGATGACCCACTTCCGCACGCACGAACACCTAATCAAACATCGATGTGTCGGGTGACTGGAATCGAGAGTTGAAATTATCGCGACGTGTTCGACACACGTCGAAAATTCAACGAGCAGTGCAATTTTAGCGAGGCTCGCGAACATGAGTCCTCTCGGTTCGCTCGGTATGTTTGGCCGATCCAATAAATCAGTTCAATAACTATATCGGGTGAGATGAGGCGCTGCGAAAAAAAAAGAAAAAATGTGAACGTACGCGAGAGTCGGAAATCTGGAACCGATCCAGGCGTCATTACCGATGCGGAGTGCAAATAAATTTGCAAATAAATATTTGGCTCGGCCCCTATCGTGTTAATCACCCCGTGTGCAGACCCCAGACACTCGCACGACCCGCACGGACCGACGAAATAATAACGGCAGTCATAATTAAACGAGCGAACGAGGTGCAACAACAAAAATTACCTATTTCGGCAGACTCGTTCTGGAAAATGAGCTGTTCCGTCCGGCTCGTTCGGGGTGCGCGAGATTGGCTGTAAATTCGGAAAACTTGGCAAACACCCGGCAACAAAAAAAAAGACGAGAGGAACGAACCCACAAAGTCCATCCACTCAAAGATGCATTACTCGTAACTGCATTGGCAGCGAAACTCTAAGTTCGTTCCAACGGAGAATTCTCTTCGGCCCCGAGAGTTCTTGGAAACTTTGCCAAAACAAACACGAAAAATAAAGTTTCGGAGTGTCTGGGCTTCGCTCGGGGAATGATTATTCGTTGCGCAGACGGAAATTGTCGATCGCTGAATTTTTCTCCAACTTAAAGATTTTCTGACCGAGCAATTTTCGTTTTTTTTTTATTGTTTATTTTTATACAATTGTAAACGTAGGCGATTAGCTTTTTGACGCGTTTTACGGTATCTTTTTACGTGGAAATATATTGTAGCTGTGGTTGACATTCGAACAGACAGAACCGACGGTATTTTCATCGTTACTCATCACATCGTCCCCCTTGAAAGACCAGCGAGGCTTTTCCGCGAACAAATATCCGGGAAAGAGGAGCAAATGATAATTTCGGGACTGAGTGTCGGGTGGCGGGGAAACATTGCTGGGGCGTAAATCAATTAGACGGTGCGGACGTGTGAGCACTGGGTGTTGATACAATAACGCGGGGAGGTGACGGGCACGAAAAGACCCGGGGAAAGGCGAGTCTAGCAGCGTGATGGAAGAGACCGGGGCTAATTGACACACGCAACCTTACGACGTTGCGAGCTTATAGTAACAAGTGAGGGAGCTCACAACACGTTTATGATTTTTTTACCCACAGACGAAGACTATATCACGATGTGTCCCAAATTCCAAATTGTTCCACCCTGCGATAATGGAAATAAAAATGAAAATCTACAATTACAAAAATGCGCCAGCTCCGTCCGATCCTGCAAAACTTGACAAGATTTCTACGGGTTCCCGCAAAAGTGACCAATAAACTATCCCGGCCCGGTGCGTATATTCTCTTGCGAATGTTATATAGGGCAAAAGTGGGGAATATGGCCCACCTCGATTAACACGTAAATCAATTATATATGGACCGGGCCATATTCCCCACTTTTACCCTACACTGTAAAAAAAAAATCGTATGGAATTTAATGCACTTTAATGTACTTTAATATACTGGACGTTTTTGTGCATAAAGTGGTATATTAAATTTCATGTACAATTGTGCTGAGAAATTAATGTGCAGTATATTAAAAACTTTAGAAATACTTTACTTTAATTTCACTGTGAAAGTAAATGAATTTTTCATCACAATTGTATGTTAAATTTAATGTACCAGTGTTTGCATACAAATATCCAGCCCGGTGCAATAAAGTAACAATTTTTCAAACATTAAATGTACCAACGGAGTAATTCGCCCACTCCCGAGTTAGCTGAATAACATGACAAATGGCATTCGATCCATGAATTAACACACCCCAGCGAGAACGCGAGGCTCTACAACTCTCCCTCGTTCGAAGTATCATTAGACACCAGTAGTTCCCGTACCATTTGTTATTAGTTCCCCGATACCATTCCCGAATGGTTCCCAATGCCGCAGCGATCTCGGGCTTAATGCGCTTAGTGTTAATTACCGTCAAAGCGCATTACTGATCGCAACAAAACCAGAGTTAATGGTATCTGTGCACGGCTGATATATACGTCCGAGGTAGGCGTGTAGAACTCCCGGAGAAATAATTACTCCTGTGTGTAGATTGAATAATCCCCGTGCTCACATCCGGTCTTGCAAGGATTTCTTCTCAAACCTGATGTGGCCGGTCTCCGCAGCGAATACTGCACGCCGTTGGAGGTTGTGTATCTTGCACGTATACTTTCCCCTCGCATAAGCAATTCGCGCAATTCCGCCGTTATACGCAAGTTCTATCAATCTCCCCATCTCCCCGCTACCGCTCCGCTGATAGAGTCCTGGGAGCGCTCCCGCGCCGGATTCAAAGGTTGCACATGCAGCGACAAAGTATCAAAACCTCCGGGCTGGACTTTGAGAGTCAACCGACTAATGGTGAGTTCGCCCAGGACTTTAGTGGGTTGGCATGCATAAAGAAGCAGCAGAAAATCTGACTCGGTATAATACCGAGGAAATGATGAAACTTCCGGGCGGGCTGGCGCTGTTGCATTAAACTGCGGCATGCAGCAGCAGCCCTGGATGCACTCTCCACTCTAGCCAGGCCGGTCCGTGCAAACGTGAGCCACGGGAACACACAGCGGGTTATACACGAACGTGAATCACATTGGGACGAAATTGAAACCGTTTTCTTGTTGTTTTCTCGACAGAATAACTCTCAGCCGGATGAACGTGATGATGCTGCAACCGCCGCCGGCGCGTATCTGTTAGTCGGGAGCGAAGGGAGCGAGTGAGGACGCCGAGGCTCGCAGGGAATAATTCCACGGGTTCGAGGAGGACGGCGTCGGGGTCGCGCATAGAAATGGCCTCGATGCTGGGAGACGGTACGGGCCCCGGGGGCCCGGGGCCCACGAGATGCCTGCTCCTCCTGCAGAGGTCCTTGGCCATACAACTTAGCCGCGGTCCACCCCCGCACGTTCTAAACGCCGGACAGCAGCACGAAACCACCAAGGAACATCCGGCCGACGAGATGTGGATGTACGACAAGGGCTACAATCTATTCCAGGTAAGACTTCTACTTTCCTTTCTTTTCCTTCGGCATCGTAGAGATGTATATGATATCGCGAAGGGTTCCATTTTTCGTTCGTTTCCGGAATATATCTACATAATAATAAAGTTCACGTCGATTGAACACTCACAGGTACTCACGGCGACTCACACGGATACTTACACATGCTCACACAGGTACTCATAAGAATATTCACAGATGCTCACAGAACTTACAGTTACTCACAAACAGTGACAAGGATACTCACAGTTACTCACGGATACTCACAAATGCTCACAAATACTCACAAATGCTCACAAATACTCACAAATACTCACAAATGCTCACAAATGCTCACAAATACTCACAAATACTCACAAATACTCACAGATACTCACAAATACTCACAGATATTCACAAATACTCACAAACACTTACAAATACTTACAAATACTCACAAATATTCACAAATACTCACAGATACACTGCTGTTCATGAATGCCTGGTTTTTCTGATTTTTTTATCTTCCTGGATATCTTGCTCTATGTCTTCATGTGGTCGAAGATACCAAGGAAGATAT
>JAPYZD010000941.1:0-41926 GCA_030522725.1 Ichneumoninae sp. B BG-2022a | reverse complement strand
ACGTGCATAGATTCACCTGCTAAGGCCCTGATCGGGGTACCATCAGGCTAGCCTCGTCAAAAGCGAAGGATATCCAGTCAGGTGTCCCCTACCTGTACGCTATCCGGCCCTTATCAGGCTCGCCTGATCAGGCACGCCCTGGCTGTACCTTAACAGGGCCTGACAGGGTATCCGGCAGCCTGATCTCAATTTCAGCTCGGTTAAGAGGCGCACGCCAGGCCGTACGTCATGGTGCAGAGCCGGTAAGCATTTGGCTGCGCACCGGAGGATTTGCGCCACAGGATCCTCTGCAGATCTCGGTCGTCCGGGTGCACGAGAATCTGTCGAAACATTCTCCATATCCGCGGAGAACACGATGGCGTGCGTCCTCCACCGAAGCATTATGTCGAAGAGCTCCGGAAGCAGATTCCCACGAATAGACGATCGTTGAGCGAGACCCCCAAGCTCATCCTTTACGAGCCGTTGAAGACGACCCTGAGTTTCGTTGTCTCGCTCGACTCCCGGATAACACCGTGATGAGGCAGATAATAAACGAGTGGCGACTCCCGAGATCCCGGCGTCACCAATTTCATGTGGCCAAGCGTCTCATACTCCGTCAAAAGTCGACGTACGCTTTGGCAAAGCCCTCGTCGCGAGAGCAGCGCTGCTCCATCCTCCCGAGAACGCGCGACGCGGCAGAGAGGGAATCCCCGAACGTTGACGGAGATCCCTTGATCGGAAGGCGAACGACGTACCGCCTATCCGACGTCCGAGCGTGTGTCGATGTGAAACGACACACGGTTGCATTCCTTTCCCTCGCATTCCTTTTCCTCCCCGGTGAGCAGGAGCGGCGTCTTTGGAGCAAGCTCTTCCTGCTCCCAGAAGCACTGTAGCGACGAGGAGAGAGCGTGGTCGATCGTCAGCTGGAAGCTCACGTAGGCGGAACTCGTCTCTCCGTGCTGAGCTACTCGTCCCGAAAGAACCCATCCGATGTGCGTGTTCTGCGCGACCGGCGCGTCGAGCGGACTTTTCCGCACGCCTGGCAGCAGAAGCCGAGGGAACACATCCGCGCCGAGGAGAAGGTCTATCCGACGGTTCGACGCAAAATCGGGATCAGCAAACTCCAGTCCGTCGAGATGAGCCCAGCGCGGGACCAGAGCACGCCGCGGAGGTTCGTACGCCGACAGCCTGGGAAGAACTAGAGCTCAGTCTAGAGCAGTGACGGCCTCGGCAGTTAAGGCACAAAGTGTTAGCGAGAACAAATGCTTTACGCTCTTCGTTCGATTTGGACCGGAAACTCGGACAGAACATGATGCGATGGTTCTGTTGGCACAGCGGACACTTCCTCGATCCCGTCGACGCCTTCGAAGCTTAATGCGACTTCACCCGAGCGTTCGACTTCGGATCAGCCCTTGGCTGTCCAGGGGAGGGCCCTTGAGTCTTCGCAGCAGACGCCTCCACCGACCCCGGCGGCTCGAGCGCCTGTATAGTGCAAATTCGCGTCTCGAGGAACTTCTGGAGCTCTGCGAGCCACCCCTAGAAAACAAGCTAAATCGCATTTTTGCTTTCAGGTGGGTAGGACAAGACGCAAAGGCGCCTAAAATATGATTAAAGAAAGGAAACATCGGGACCAATAATTTAAAAAAAAATGTTATATATTTTTTTAATTTTGCAATTTTTTTATTTCTTGTTTTTTGTTACAATTGTTTTTATCGAAGTGCAATCTGGTGCAGTCAGTCGTTCCTTTAACGTTTTTCCGAGCGGTAGCCACTCTAAAATGTAACCGCATCGTTGACATTGTGATGTGAACAATTTGACTTTGTGTGGACAGTTCCACCGCGCTGTTTCGTCAACGAGAAAGAATTGTGTCCGTAGCCATCTCGCGAATATTTGGGGAATTTTTAAGGGTGAGATAAGTACCGAAGGCAACACAACGATAGGACGATTCACGTAGTTTATTACCTGTTACTTTATTACCTTGTTCGAAAACTATGGCAATATTCTACATGCATATTCTCGAAAATTGTACCTCGAAGCCCTGAGTCGAAAGACGCCACCAACCTTAGCAAGTTGAGTAGCCGTTGTTTAAAAAAGGAATAACGGTTGTTCATTTAAAAGAATAACCGTAGAATAACCGAAAACAGTACGGTAGTTCCAGGTCATTTATTACTTTGTAAAAATAACCAAAAGTATTACCGTATTTCAACTTCTGGGCATACGCGGTTACTGGTGCAGTTATTTTTCGGTTACTCAAGCAAAAAAGCTTCCTCTATGAGAAAAACGACTGTTCGCAAGCACAGGCAGCAAAGGCTCCAGTACGCGCATGCGCACAAGTTGAAACGTGAATATTTTTGCGGTAATTTTAACGGTATAAAAAGTGACCTGAAACTAACCTAATTTTTCGGCTATTATTACGAGATTGCCTTTCCATTTTGTTACGTGCTTATCAATTCGTTCCTACTCCAAGTTTCTGTACGGGAAGGGAGAGTAGGCCGGTACTAAGGAACGTAGTGGGGAATCCAAGTTATCCGATCGTGTCAAATTGATTCCCGAGCATACAACTTACGCGGTCGTCCACGGTAAATGAAACTCGGTACTCCAAAGTTTATGAGGACGCTGATTTCGAATTAGCATTAGTCAATAATATGAAATTAGAAATATCAAATCCAATATGGCCGACCAAATCTGAAGAATTTTGAAAAAATGCAGATTCAGAAATGTTTAAAACGGAGATACGCTTAGGTTCATTTTATTCGACCCCTCCCCCTTTGAGGTCCCCTTTTTTGTGGACTATTTTTGCCCAGTGGCCCGTTTTGCCACACGATCCCCTACCTATCCGAAAGTGATATCGACGTCCGCTAAATAAGGAGCAACTTGTCAGGTCGCATTTTATGACACTTTAATTAACCAGGAATTATTATAATAGCGATAAATGTTTTGATAACGCATGATAAGTCGCAAATAATTTGTCCCCGGAACATGTTACGTTCTCGTGAAATAAATAACACGCCTATTACGTTTTGGGGTAGATATTATTAAATACAATCGTACAGCTAAATATTTCGGGCACGAAGTCAAACGTCTGTTATGTCTGAAAGTCCGATCAAGACTGTTGTCATCTGGTCAACAAATAATCTGTACATTTGTCATTTGTCATACCACGCTATTCCGGTCATTCATGTAATATCGCGTGTCTCAGTCAGTCCTCATCGCTATACGCGTTACAATATATTCAAGTATTTGAATTACCCGCTAGGTAACATTTTTTTTTTAAACGAGTAAAGTTCGTCCACCACGAGGAAGCCAGAATGAGTTAAGGAACTTTCTAATAAATAATGTTTTCCAAATGAAATCAAGAAATGAGGAAGCAATGTGCAAATAAAAGTTTCACCTTTCTCATTCTCATGTGACACAGCATAACATTACACCTACTGTAATTCCCTACCGACTTGCTCATTCCTCGGTGTAGATAGAAGAGACACTTACGAACAAATTGGATCGAAGTGGGAATCGGCTTGAAAAGGGCCGAGTGAAGAGGAAAGAGGAAGGGTAACGACTCGTCGTTGAGGGCAGACAGGCAGGACAAACGTCCCGAGAAACACGAATGGTTGCCGTGTATGCGATGCATCCTGTGTACGATGGGGGTTGATCCGGGCACGTTTGTATTAAGTGTATATCGCCTACATATACGAAAATGGTGTATACATATGAGTCTCGATACGTTTTCACGAGGGAGAAAGTAGTGAGAGAGTAAGTGAGCGAGCAAGTGAGTGATGTCCTTCACCCTCGAGTCTGCCTACAGCTTGGCGAACTTCTTAGCCTCCCGTGGGGTGTAGAGGAAAGGAAGGGGAGGAGTGAGGAGGAGCAGAGTGATGTATGGGCCAGCGATTGCACGCAGACTTTGACTATAAATCCCCGCAGCTAGCCTCTCGCGCGGTCTGGCAACCCTCTGCGAGAGCTCGTCCACCCAGGACCACCCCGTCGTTCACCCCCCGCACGCCTGATCGTGAGAGAAAGAGAGACCAACGTGCAGTACCGGAGACGACGAGGATGTTATTCCTTTTTTTCCCCTACGGAGAGCGTCCAGCAGCAGCGGCAGTAGTTTTATGTATAGCGAAGGGGCCAAGTCGAGGGTCTGCGACGTGGGCCGATGCGTAAAAAATATGCAGACTTTCCCTGCGGATTCATCGGAAATGCGAGAAATATGGTCACGGAACTACATCTCGTTTTCGGTCGCAACCCCTATAATGGCCGAGGAAAGACGATCGAGTGGCTTCGGTGGATGAAAAATAGTCGGACTTTCGTGCAATAACCAAATCGAAAAACTCGAATGAATCACGGGCTTGACAAGCACAGAAATTTAAACAAGTAATCCCGGTTGCGTGATGAATTGTAGACGCTGACGATGTAGTTGTTTGCACGGTTGCACATCAATAACGTCACGGTCTTTATCGCTTTTGGGCAATCGTTAAATGACATCCATTCGCTGTCATCGTTGTGAACCTTCTGTTTCTTTACACGCGACGTCTTTTTATATTTTCCAATTTGTGAGCCTCGGGAAACTCCATATGTGCGGGAGCTTGAGAACCAGAGGTTCCCAGTGAGCGGAGAGTTAACGGACGCGTCGATGGTTTCTGAAACATAGCTGTGGTTGAAGCACACACATACACACACACGCATAGCATGTGCACCGAGCGAGCCCTCTTCGTCGTCGACGGCAAAGAGGTTGCGGGGAGGAGCACAGGCGTACTGCCGCTAAAAGCTGGCATAAATCTCGTCGCCGCCCTTTCTATGCTCTTCCCGCGTGCCCGAATACGGTGCAGGACCGGTGCAGCTGCACCTGGTTGATATCGGTTTGCCACGCGCGCTAAACCGATATCGAACCGACGAGAATGCTGCGGCTCGGGGCGATGAAGTTTCAACCGGCCCATTAAATCTTCGACAATAGTTGGTCGCGTAACCTATCCGCTATCAAAGATGCTATGCAATCACGAACCCAAATAGGAAAAACGACCAACTGACCTTAAAATTCGTTCATAAAATATGTTGGACTGTATTCACGGTTAAAAAATGGACAAATTTTCCCTTTGAAACATTTCTTAACGGTAGATAATTTTGGAGTTACGAGCAAAAAGGAAGATCAGCCAATCGTACGCTTCGGCGACATGCGCGCCATCTGTCGGACGCGCTCCCGTTGACCAAAGTTGAACTGCACGTAATTAGATAAACATTCAATTCACGAGAATCTTGCTAAGGGAAAGTCTTCTCAGCTTTTAACGGTGAATCCGACCTTATACTTTTCCGCGCGAGTTTTCGGACAGATATACACATTTCTTGTACACTGAGAAAAAAAATTGGTTGGATTAACCAAAAGTCGCGGTGACATATGTTCAAAGCTGTTATTTGTTTGGTACAAATAAAGCATCGTTTTGTTAAACGACTGTTTGCTTCAATTTATTCAAAATTTGTCGACTGAAACAAACATTTTTGTTGTACCAACAACGTAGAACGTCCCGTGCATTGATGCGTTTGGATTCCTCCCTCCGATTGACGAAAGCCGGTCAAACAGAAATTTGTTCGTGTGTTCCACTATCAGAGGTCCGGTTGAACTTTAAGCCTAATCGGAACGAAGATTTTCGCTGGTTATGGTGCTCCTGCCGTACGGAACTATAAAGACACCGCGCAAATCACAAATCGATTTATGTTTGTCAGATCTGAGATGTTGCTGTCAACACCTATTGACCTTCGTCTCCGCTCCAGGCATCAGCTGCCACGAGGATCAAACCATTACTTCTCCCGGTCGGAAGGGAGTGGATCAGGAACGAGCGAGAAACGTCGACCTGCGGATCTTTCTGAACCACACGGATTTCCGTAACTTGGTGGCGGAGGTTGGCCCACGGAGAGCAAACGGCTGAGAGAAACGGGATGATGAAGGTGGCCGGTCTTGGGTGATGGATGGTCGACCTCCGCCCTCCGACAGTCGCCCATTAGTTCCCATCCGACGTTCCTGGCACCTTACGCCCTCTCTCACCGATGCGCACACGAACACACAGTCATACACACACACGCTCATACATTTTCACTCGACGCCTCCCTTCCCTTATTCGCCAGGACTTAGGGAGAGTCTGACAATTGTTTGTCCTCACGGTCAAACAAAGCATCTGTTTTCTCATTTTCTTCACATTCAAATTACGCGAACAATTGAAACAACAGCTCGACGTACATGCTAGGATAAAAGTGATCAATATGGTCCACTCCATACGTCATTGATTGACCAGTTAATCGAGGTAGGTCATGGTCGCCACGTTCACCCTACCTGATTTAATGGTAAAGTTGTCAATAAAAATCACCAAAACGATTACAAACACTGCGACTAAATCAAAGTACGTTTTCGAAACTATCGTTTGAAATTTTCAATGAGTCGAAGACTCACGGGGAGATTATCTGTATTAATTGCGTTAATTATAACGGCAATGGGTAACGCGAGGAAAATCGTTGTGACAGGTACACACCGCTGTGGCTGTTAGTGAACATAGCCCCTTTAGAAACTCTGGACCCGCGTGGCATTCAGCATTGTGCAAAGAGGCAGACGGATGGGCAGTTTCATTGTCCGCATTGTGCCAGCAGCGGTGTTCGTTCTGCATCCGGAGCTGTCCGACGATCGAGCAGACGGGTGTCACCAGATAAACTTCAACGTCAATCGTATATAGCCTCGCTTGTACACCAGGGCAGCAGCAGGCATCCGCCAGCGCCGCGGTCGCACGTGCTATTCAATTTTCAATATATTTCACCGCCCGATAGGACGGAGCTCTGTGAAATCACGAAGCGCAGCGTTTATGTGTGAGTGATTGACGCGGTGCCGATCGACTCGGTTTGCTCGCTTCTCGCTTTTTTCGTCTCCTCTCGACGTCGTCGCCGATACACTGTACTGTATTTTACGGCAGGTTATAGACTACCTATATCGTGGGAATTAATCCCTACGAATTACGAATTATTATACAAACATATGTGAATTCGCATCATCTCTAAGAGAAATTTTTCGAGCTTTAGGTCGAGGCCTGACGAGGCTCTGACTGGGCCTTGTCTGGACTTATCGCGGCCTGATGTAACGCTGTATAATGTCGAACAGGGAAAATGCACGAATTTTCTTCATTTAGCCGCGCAATAAAATATTCATTGTTCGCATTATAATGTTGTATAGTTTATATTCAACCCTTCGATATAAACAATACATACAATGGAATTAAACGAATATACGAATATAAGAATTACGAATTATTATACGAAAATATACGGATTACGAATTATTATACGAAAATATACGGATTACGAATTATTATGCGAAAATATACGAATTGTGAATTAGTAGTAGAAAATGTACTTATTGATAATCTATTACATGGTACAGATGATGTTGCATTTGCGCAATTATTTACATCATATATTCCTGTGTTATTACCATTGCCAACGGGCCATCGACCTAAGTCCTTCAGCCCCTGATTCGCTTTTTTTTTGTACGGATGCGTACGTTTTCGGTGGGAAGGTAGATTGTGAATGATTATACGAAAATATATGAATTACAAATTATTATATGAAAATATACGAATTCGTACTATCTGAAATAGAAATTTTCGAACCCACTGGGGGGAAAAAATGTATTAACCTAATTCGCGGTCTCATACGTTCACAGCTGCTATTTCGTTGGCTACAACTACATGTCTTTTAATGACCGATTATTCGCTTTAGTCGATTCAAAGTATTTCAATTCAAACAACATTTTTTATTGTACCAACTAAATAACGCCTTGCACGCAGGTGAACACGCTTTGCTTAATCCAACCATTATTTTTTCTCAATGCGTTACATCGAGACCTAACGAGGCTCTGACTGAGCCTTGTAATGGCTTTATGACTACCTGCGATCACGCACGAAATTTCTTGGTTCAGCTCCGCTATAAAAATATCCACCTTTCGCATTAAACGTTTTGAGCCTTCGATATAAACGATACGTACAATGAGATTAAACTGACGACCCCTCGTAAAAACTGTTTCGCGTTCGTTATCCATTGCATCCGTCGTGCGTAATACAACCGCAATAAGGAAAATATTGTGATTCGCGATAGACTGTCGCTTCTTATCGGTATAAATTAGCATAATCGAGATACGATTTCCATGTCGCGTTTAACACATTCTGTGGTTCGACATATGTTACAACGTGATATTAAACACCGCTCTCCGCGCTCATTCCCGACCTCGCCGTGACAATATTGCTCTCCCTGTTTACTCGCATCAGAAGCGCGTTGTCGATGCGGAGAGACACTTAATTTCCGTATTCGCGTCGATCCATTACCGCAGCACTCTACGCGACTGCGGCTAATAAAACTTTCGAGAGGTCCGTGTGTCTAATCGCACAATGATGAATGGCACGGAGCGAACCAAAGACAAACAACGTGACTTAGCGAAACCTATGAATAAACATTGCTCGTAGTTTGTTAATAACGCCGACGTGATGCAAATAACTCCGAGCCTGTCACCGGGTGTGAATTATGGCGCTTGAAAGAACGCCAAGCTGTAGAGACCGCTCTCTCGAGCTGTAATATCCGAGACGATTATTGCCGCTCGTCGAATATAAAGAGGAAGAAAAAAAAATGTATAAAAAAGGAAAAAAATATCGTCAATCACTGTCCACCTAGCATCATTCCGAGAACAATAATCTCTGAGGCATTCCGTACTATTATCGACGATACTAATAATCGTCACGATCCGTCGGTTGGATATCTTATTTCACCACCGCCTCCGCACGCACTTTCCGCCTTCAACGACGGCAACGACGTCAGCCACTATACCCACGAGCTATAAATTTTAACATTTCCATCACTTTCTCACCCACTCTCTCGCTCTCTTCTCGACTTAATAATTCGATATTTATTTTCATTTTTTTCTTCCATCTCTTATCTCCACGCTCGTAAAGTTTACCTCGCTTTACCGACGCACGGTATCGATATAAAAGTCACGAGGCGAGCATGGCCCAACGCTGGCGACGGTGTAGAATGTATCCATACGCGCGGGGATCGTCGGTTGTTAAAGCGACTCCCCCGAGTCCCCCGCGCAGAAGAGAGGGACTTATCTCGAGGTAGTTCCCGATAAGGTGCGTGCGCGGAGAAAAGCTTCGGGTCCAAGAAAGAACGAAATTGAGTGAAGGAAGGCGAATGGAGCGAGAGCATAACGCAATATCCCTCGCGTCTCCGGCGAAGTCACTAAAGCTCGATGCGTATACCTTATTGCCTCAGTCCCTCCTCTCGGACCGTTGTAAATCGGGGGAGCATGTTCTTTACAAAATAAGCTGTTGCAACCGATTAAGTGCGGAGATAGAAATGCGACGAGAGAGGAAGCGTAGGGGCGGAGAGCGCGGGGCATTATGCAGCCCGAGTTTTGTCCTCGTTCTCGTTGTACCGCGGAAGAATTCCGCGCGCCCACGGTTGCTCGCCCGGTCGTTGAGATAAAACCGATCATAAAAGATGTCAACCCATTCGCAGAGAGGTTGGAAAATACACTGGCCGTTTTGCAGCATCTGATTGGCTTAATGGTGCTTGCTATCTGCTCGTAAATACCTACCGATGCGCCATCCGAGAGAGTCCTCCTTCTCTCCTCTCGCGTTCCCTTTTCACTCTTTGCCTTTTGCCTCTTTCCGTTCGGGCCACATACGCCACGTGTGTACGTGAAAATACACTGTACGAGCCGAGCGTCGCATACACACTCGGGGCAAGCGATCACAGTTCGCCGCGAGCGTTTACGTTCAGAAACGGCTCTAGCAAACGGATTAAAAGTGCACGCTGCCCGCGGTACCGCTCAGGGTATACACGAAAGGGCAAGCCATCGGCGACCCGAGAAAACGACTTCCGCGATCGTTCGCGTTCACCCGGGGTCGGCAGAGAAACTGCCTAGAATTTATATACCTATACATACGTGTGTAGCTCTTACGTTTCGCTGGACTAACGCACGTGAGCTTCCCTCCCCGGCTGTTTCTCCTCCGTGTATCTGACTATAACACGTCATAACGTCGGTGGGATATACTTTTACCCCGGCGCATTCACCTCCCGAGACGTAAATCGCTTCGCGAAACGGCCGACTTTGACTCTACGACGATATGTTTACGAACTTCCCAGAGCGCGAAGCGAATGAACGACCGTTCATCTGGCCCCTTTCCTTCCTTAAAATCGACGTATGTTACGCGTGTTCCCTCGCACTTTGTAACTTTATTATAAAGGTTGTATGTTATCGTGTCCGATGTAATGTAACGGGAAAGTTGCGTCGCGAGAATGCGAATTTCGAGAGAGTGAGAAAGATTAATTGGAGCCCGATGAGATATCGGTGTGTCAAAACGATCGACGACGTCCGGTCCCTCGCGGTGTCAGGACCTCAACCCCCCCCCCCCCCCTCTTGGTAATATGTTCGACACACGAAGACCTTGGTTATTTTTATTCGTTAGGCCACCGTGCGCCGATTTTCGGAACGGTAGCCACGAGACTTTCGCGCCGGTTAATTTATCGGCGGTAAGTCGGAGTCACGATCGGCCGGCGGAGTAATAAATTTCGAAGGTTAGCGGAGAAATAAGATAGCACCGTTGAGAAAAAAAGAGCTGTGAGCCAGAGTGTTTGCAGTGTGTCAAACGTTTATAGTAAAATCGCGATTTTTTTTACTGCCGAACGTGTCTGCTAGGCCACTGTTGGAAGAAATTTTTTTAAAAATATATTCTGTGACGTCATTTCCGATTTGAAAATCGCACTTTTAAGCCGGAATTAGCGTCACGCAGAAGAATTAAAAAAATTCATTGTCACGTCACTTCTGGTTTGAAAATCTCATCTTTCGACCGGACGTAACGTCATAGGGAATAACGAGGCAAAATGCAATCTTCCAATAATTTTTGGATGGTGGCGATGGATGTGCGTGGGGGAAAATGGAGTTGAAAATTCTGATGTATCGTTGGGACAAAATGGGGTATCCAAAAATTATTGGAAAATTGAGTTTTGTTCTCACTATCCCGTTACGGAAAACGTCATTTTTTATTTGAAAATCTCATGTTTTTTTACTGGGAGTGACGTCACGCCGAAAATATGTCATTTCCGGTTTGAAAGCCTCATTTTTTTACTGGAAGTAACGTCATATCGAAAATATGTAACGTCTGGTTTGAAAATCTTTTGCTGCCGAAAGCAATGTCATACCGGAAATACGTCACGTCCGCCGGTGTCTCCAATTACGGCAGAATCTTACCCGAGGAATTGCATCTAATGCAAAAATCATTTGTCCCAAATTGATATTCTTTCATCCGCGATAAATCTATAGAATCAACGTTCCAAAATAGTTTTTCCATCGTGACAATTTCTCAAGTAAGATAAATTCGAACAAAATCATCGCGCGATAACAAAATTGATGACGGTAGGCAAAAAAAAAATTTTTTTTAAAATAAATTCAACGTCGCAGACATCGGGGGTTTGTGAGGGCCCGCGTCCGCGCGAAGATCGAGTCTCATTTCTCGCCGAAACGACGATAGTTCGAGGATTCTTCGTCGCAAAGCTGTGGGTCGCTGGTAATCGGCTCGAGGAGGAGCCCGGCAGAGGATCGATCGTCGAATTCCTCGTTCGTCGGTGGTGCTGTGACGCGTCGAGGAACGAAGAACGAAAGCACGATGAACGAGATGCGATAAAGAGAGTGAGCGGGGCGGTCGATCGGGCGACTACAGAGAGCAAAGCCAACCGAAGCGCACCGGTCCCGAAGTGGTTCGAGGCTGTCGCTTCTATTCACGCTCGTGACTTATCACACCGTCACTATTGAGCGACGTTTACGCGCCACGACGCCCCTTCGCTTTTGCAACTATGCATCCGCGCTCTCCACTCTCTGTTCTCCGTTAACACTGCGATTCTTCCTTTTTTTCACCTCTCCATTCTCTGATGTAATGTCGCGACGACGAGGACGATGGATACGCCGCTCTGCGACGCGCGAGAAAAAGAAACAAAGAGAAGCAAGAAGAGCGGACCGTCGTTTGTGCTCCTTCGCGTGCGAAGAACTTCCCGACTCTTGGGCCTCCGTCGTAATTAAAGGACGGCATTGTAAGAGAGGCGACGAGAAGAAGAAGATGAAGAAAAAGAGGATGGCTGTACAGGTATATGCGGTCCGTACTAACGTAGGCATATACCGACCGCCGGATAGCCCCGAGCTCTCTTTGGGGCTTGGGCAACAAATGATTAACAAGCGAGATAAAAAGCGGGACACGATGTTAATGCGGCGTAACGAGCCGAGAGACCCCGTCGTGTCAGGCACAGCAGCTCACGACAGGGTTGCGACGCTCTACCGAGTCACCGTATACTACGCTATACACTCGTGAACACACTTGCATATGTGTAGACACATATACCTGTCCATATACGCGATACTATGTGTAACGCCCGCGACTCGGCGAGACGAGACACACGAGGGAAAGACGAGTTTCCGTCGAATAATTGTATCCGATACCGATCGGATGAGCACGGCACGAAGCTCGCCCGGCTCTTTTTTTGTCGAACACACACGCGCAAACACACCTGTTTGTCTTACTCGCCACTACACCGCCGTACGGGAGACCAACCTAAATCTCTATTACTCAATGCGAAAGGAAATAATATACGAGTTTTGATCTAGATTATTATGCATAGCATGAAACGAATGTAAACGCTTGGGAAGCTATAAATGATCTTGCTCGCAGGTGAAACGTTGAAATTACACAACGCGCTCGCGATCTGTTATTTCGCGCTGCGGGCGTTTTTTTTCATCTAGCATTTGTACAAGTGAGCTATGTGGATTTTATACATCGAGTTTTCATCGGCTGTGCTGATATGCAAATTTTAAATGCCGCTCGCTGATAAATATACTCCGGAGATCGATGTTGCGCTGATGTCTTTGAAACCAGTCACTTATTGACGGGTCGGCTAAGGCAGGTAGGTGTGTATAAATTGGGACAGGGGGACAGATAACGAGCGAGCTGTATACCGAGGGTGCGCACGTATGTACCCATGGTGTGTTTGTGCCTCGGTCGTCGGGTTATTGGCCCGGGGATTCTGGAACGGATTGACTCGTTTGCCCCTCCAATGAACCCGATTCGAAGGATACCCCTAATTGAAGGGTTACACGTTCGCTTCGATGCAAATACTATACGTCCGATGCGGTTCTCATCCACGAGATGTCTCGCCAATTTTGGCGACAAGCCCTGATGGACATTTTAGGGGCTTACAAAAAATAATTTCCTCTAAAATAAGCACATTCCTTGCATGCAACACGGGCGGAAAATCGTCTATTATTGACCAATGATCGTCATTAACCTGTGGACATGCGCAATACTGTTTGGTTTCTCCCTAGGAAGATGTCTCGCTAGCTTTGACAACAAGCGCTAATGGAAACTTTCGGAGATGACAGCATTTTTGCACGCCTTCGCTAAAATAACCACATTCGCCGAGTGCAACACGGGAAAATCACTTAGTATTGCCCAATAATTGTCATTAACCTGTGCGCATGCAGTACTGTTTCATTATTCCCTAGGACGTGACAGGGCTCATTCTTCCCTCTGGAAGTCCTATTAATCTCGGGGCAGCAGTGGTCATTGCCGAATATGACGATTTTGCGACGTAAGAAATGTGGGTTTTTATTTTACGAAATCGGGAAACGAATATCGTATGCTAGGCAAGCGGAAGAGGGTTTTCATCTCGTATGATTTTCGCCCTCTATGATTTCTGCCAGTGAACCTCGCGCTTGACGAAAATCGCGCATTTACCTCCATTGTAGCATTCACTGTTAAAAAAAATTGTAAGGTTAATGTACCTGACTGGAAGTTTTTATGCAAAAGCTGGTATATTAAATTTAATGCATAATTGTAATGAACAATTAACGGAATTTGACAGTGAACTTAATGTAAATTTTTGGATTCAAAGTACTTTTATAGCAAATAATTTACTTTTATATTATTTATATAAAAGTAAATTATTAAAAATAAAGTATTTCTAAAGTTTTTAATATACTGCACGTTAATTGTTCATCACAATTGTAGATGGAATTCAATGTCCCAGTTTATGCATAAAAACTTCCAGTTACCAATACATTCAATTTAACAAGATTTTTTTTTACCCAGTAAAACATCATTTTGTGAAATAAAGGAAAAACTCCTGTGTGTAGATTTCAATACACAAACCTGTCCTTATATTTCCCGTGTCATAAACAATTTCAATTGGTACTTTTGTGTGTAAAATTAGCGCTGGATGGTGCGATCGAAAAATTAACAAATAAAAAATTGTGGACGTTAGTGGACAACAAGTTGTTGTGAAAATTACAAACTTTTGTTTACTATGTAGGGTAAAACTAGTGAATATGGCCCACCTCGATTAACACGTAAATCAATTATATGTGGACCGGGCCATATTCCCCACTTTTATCCTACAGTGTAATAAACAATTTCTCCCGACCCATTGTGAGTCACGACGATCTTCCCACATCGCAGGCCTTCAACGTAAAAACTCGTTCCCACCTCCTCGTACGCCTGTGCAACAACATATTTCTGTAATTTGCAATTATATTTTACGGCTATTAGGGTGTCCCGATCTCGAGCTCGTGAATCCGCCGGCATCCCTCGCTCGCAGTGACTCCATGCCCCATCACGATTTCCAGTCACGCCTAAAATACTCGCAGGCGTCGAGAGACGGTGAGGAAGAGGGAGCGACGGGGGGAAACGAGAGAACCGCGGGAGAGCTAAGCCAATGCTGCGTTGTTATCGCGATGTCACTCCAGTTAGCCGTGCGGTACGAGCAGACGTCGAGCCGAAGTGACATTGATGTATCGCTGCACTTTGTCTCTCTGTCGCGCATGGACGCTAATCAATGTTAAAGCACGTGACAAGGAAACTAACTTATTTCGAAATGGCGTACAGCCGAGTGCCCCGGGTATGTACACCGCAGCTCGGGAGGCCGAGAGAGAACGGGGGACGAGCGCGGCACGGAATCCGACGGCGTTTGAGTACTTTCTAACATACGGGACAGGACAACTTCTCAACCCTCTCTCATACACAGAAGTAACAAACAGGCGTCAACGGCGTATGGAATTTTAACGTCGTTCGCGACGTTCACGCACAGCTGCGCGCGTTGTAAGTCATAATTTTATCAACCGGAATTTCTCGTTCTCGAATCGTATGACTCGGTCACTTCGTCCCCATCGTTACTCCGCGTCAGCGTCGGCCTCACCGGTAAAGGGAATTAACGACCCTCTTTAATCGTCGCCTTCTGTTTCCAGCCTCAGCTCCGCGCCGTTTCTCCGACGTCGGAGAACAACCGGAAGAACTGCCAATTAGAGACGGATAGTCGCTCAGACAACGTTTTGTGATCAACGTTGGCTCCGTCTCGATGCGTGTCTCCCCAAGTCCCGTTCGTTCGGGATTCATGATCAGCCATGCGAGATGTTCGATTCGGTCGCCGGAATCTTCGAGGTGGGAGGCGGGTGAAGGTCTGATTAATTCGACAAGTTTGTCAACAAGCCACTGCTCTCAGGTTGCGTGTACGATTGATCTCCGTTGGTGG
The DNA here is from genome assembly GCA_030522725.1 of Ichneumoninae sp. B BG-2022a. NCBI lineage: Eukaryota > Metazoa > Arthropoda > Insecta > Hymenoptera > Ichneumonidae > Ichneumoninae sp. B BG-2022a. Next base: position 26,359 of record JAPYZD010000941.1, on the reverse strand, counting down.
TTACTTACGGTACTCCGACTTGTACGTCGGTCGGTTGTTAGGTGGATGGTGCACGGGGAACGTGTGTATTGGTAAATGGAGGTAGCGCTGGGTGGTAGGCAGCGTTAACCCCGTGGCCCGAGTGAGCGGGCACGGTATAATTTACAGAGTGTCGCTGGTACGGTGTGTTAATCGCGTAACACGCCGCTAACGAGCCGAGTATGTTTAGTCTGGGAGCTTGCGCTCTCCCACACCCCACGGTACGTCCGCCCTCCCGTCACCCGAAGCACCGTGTAAACCCAGTGAGCCAACCCTGCGAGCAAGCTCTCCTCATATTTCCCGCTAATTGCCGGCATCTAATCTCCCCCGAGCCACCAAGGAGGCTACCAACCACCTCGCATCCGTTATCGGGGTTAAAGTTGTCGCGCACACTCTCCTTTCTCACACAGACGTCCGCCGTACACACGACGCGCTTCTTGCGTTCTCCCTCCCGCTAACAGGCTCCGCCACTAATTTAATGTCTTTGCTTTTCCGGCGCGTTCCTCTTCCTCGTCCCGGGTCTCTCTGTGACACCGACGGGGAAGCTCGCCGCATGAAAAAGTAAATACGATTGAAAGAGACAACTTCGGCTCGACCTAGAACGAGTTTCGCGCTCCCGTTGTGGAAGTAACGTTGTAATGAGAACACTTGAGTTTACGTTCTGGGGCACAGTCATATTCCTGTACTAAAATCTTTGGAGTTCTCCATTTTTAGAATCTTGATGAAACGCTACTGAATTCGTATTGATTCAGAGGATTTATATATCTGTTCGAGAATTTTTTCATACTCATTGCCAATCTCTGTTCAAAAGTCACCACACTGAACAAGAAGACACTTGCGGGCTGCCATTGACATATGTAGTCAGTGTAATTATTATTTTCATTCTAACAATTATATATCAAAATGAACCAATGTCTATGAAATTTATGAGAAGATATTTAATAGACTTGAAATAAGAGCGTATGTCCATGGCAGCCCGCAAGTGTCACTGGTGTTGAATCAATGACATTTTTTTTTCAATGCACCCTTCAATCGCTATTTCACACGTCAGATAGCTCGACACGAAAAATTGTAAGAGTTCGTTTTTTTTTTGTTAACGTCATGTAACAGTGATTATAAGATCATATTCATCTTCTAAATCCTTAAAAATTGTACGTGTATCGATCGAATCAATACGAATTTAATAATTTGTCTTGATTCGATTGATACACGCGGTTTATACGTCTGTTCTGACCAAAGCTTATCACACTTCATTCGCTGCTTCTCATTTGCAGACACTCGACTAATAATAATAACATTTCATTTGTAATTCACACGACAGACAGCTCGACGCGAAAAATGTAAATAAAAGCTAGTTTTATTTTCGAAAGCGGTATAACAGTGATTATAAGATAATGTTTTGCTACTAAATCCTTAAAGTTCTCAATTTTTAAGCGCCTCGTTGAAACGCTATTAAATTCGTATTGATTCGATTGATACGCGTGGTTTATACACCTGTTCGAGAATTTTTTCATACTTATTTCCAGTCTCTGTTCAAAGCTTACCACGCTTCACTCGCCACTCCTCGCTGTGTAGACACTCGAATAATAATAAAATTTTATTTATAATTCACGCCCCAGACAGCTCGACACGTAAAATGGTAAATAAGTGCTAGTTTTATTTTTGGAACCGATCTAACAGTGACAAACTTAACTTTTTACGCCGCCTTATTTAATTCTCGCTGAAGACGCTCCCACTGGTGCAAAAATACTTACATCCCGCCGTCTAAAGTGTTTCCGGTGTTCGATAGACAAGATAAAAGTATATTCATGAGACACTTATGAATATACTTGAGCCGAGAAAATCTCAGCGGGAGCATAGATATTTCGAGGAAAATCCTCCGGCACTTGGGTCGCATTATCAGCTTTTCTGGTGTAAGAGATCGGGCCTGATGTTACACACAGCACTTTCTCGGCCTCCCTCTCTCTCCCTCTCCCTCGACAGTGCTATAGCCGCAGTGGTCTTAAGAGATGACAAACGCGAGAAGCGTGTGCACGTGAATAAGGAGAGTGTTAGCACACACGAGTGTCAAAAGAGCGGAGGACGAAGAGGCCGTCGAGAATAGTCGTAATAGCATGGTGTGCCGCCGCTACCGTCGACACGGCGCTGCCACGCCGTCAAGCGAAGAGCTTCAGGGATGCACGCGAAGAAAGAGAAGAAACCCGCGGAGTTGCCTCGGCGCTGAGATAAGAATATCGTTGATTTACAGTCAGACTCCCGCTGAGCTGCCATGACGAATTGAGTCGGGGTAGCATCAGCCACCCCGGAGAATGATTAGTTACGTGCCATTTACCAAGCTGCAACATGCAGAGGGCCCCACCGTCGCGCGAGACAAGGGAGAGCGTTGGCTCGATTCCTCTCCCACTCATCCATGCATCACACCCACCTTTCCGATGCACCGAATTGTCCTCTTAATCGCTGGAACAAGCTACAAGTTCATCTGGACCCACCAAAAATCTGGCATTCAATCGACTCTCAGAGTCTCCCCTGGTGGGAACAGCACACGGGACCGGCGCTGGCCAATGCTGGGCGAACACTGGCCGACGCTGTGCCAATACTGACGCTCCCACTAATGTTCCGAGAATTTTCGTCGCGCGAGACAAGGGAGAGCGTTGGCTCGATTCCTCTCCCACTCATCCATGCATCACATCCACCTTCCCGATGCACCGAACTGTCCTCTTAATCGCTGGAAAAAGCCACAAGTTCATCTGGACCCACCAAAAATCTGGCAATCAATCGACTCTCAGAGTCTCCCCTGGTGGGAATGACACCCGGGACCGGTGCTGGCCGGCGTCGTGCCAACACTGGTCCGGTGTGGCGTTCCCACTAAGGCTCCGAGAGTTTTCGCCACTTGGCTTCCCGGCACGTTGTGGCAGTCGCGACTTTCACGATCCACCGCAACGATGACTGAGATAAATCAACGTCACGCGGCGGCAGACAGCGGGGAAAGGAGGGTGATCTCTCCCTCGGAGTGGTACGGTAATTACTCGATTGTATTTTCGTAACGAATGGCGATAGTCTAGGTGTCGGTGCAGTGTCCATAAACAAGACGGCGGGGTGAGAAAGAGGCTGGCGCGTTCGAGGTGGGCGATGGAGTGAGACACGGGAGAGCGGTTGAACGCGAGGTACCCGTCGCGACGCCGAGGCAAAGGGGGGCATTAAAGACAAAGTGTCGAGTGTAGATGTAGCCCCGGGCAGCTCTCGCGAGCGCGGGTGACCCCCGTAGTTGCGTGGCGGAAATTAATGAGCCGTCGTAAAGACAATTGCCGGTCGTTAGTCACGCAGGGTATATCCACCGCATATACGTGTGTGAGCCAGGCTAGCTGACTGGTCGGGCTCTCTCTCGAAGTGGCGGTGCCGCATCGAGGGTCCGGCGCGAGTTCCTGAGGCCGCGGTGGCTCGGTGTTGGAGGAGGAACAAAAAAATACATGTATATAAGTACGCGAGTCCAGGTCGGTCCCGCGACTTACCCATACGGAAAAGTGGCTGGTATTAGTGGCGACACGTATACTCGCGAGACTGTACACAATTACGTATCTCTCGTTGTACGCCCGCGGCGAGCGAGCCTCACGCGCGCGCGCGCGCGACTCGGTAATACCGAACGGGTTGTCGGTGTCCGCCCGAGTAAATCTATAAATTCTCCCCGGTGGATATAATTATCCGTACATATATAATTACGGCGTCGGAGCGCTCGTTAATCTGCACCGGGCTTGTTATTAATTGCCTCGTACGCCAGCGTGGAAGGCACCGAGCTTTCCCGGTTGGGATAGGCTTGACGTCGGTGCCCCACACGTGCGTGTGCACGATACACCAGAAGAACCACCGAGCGCACGCGTGCGTCCACGCGTGTGCGACGATGCGCGCGCGTGAGAGGGCCCACACGTGTGCGAAAGATCGAGCGAGGGAGACGAGAAACTTCGTAATTTGTACCGTTAGAAGTGCTCGCGCGAGTTTGCTCTCCGCTGGTGCGCATTTTATCGGCTCTGCCGGTCTCCGCCGTCCCCCTCGTGTGTTCCACGCGTGGGTGGGGATCGACGCGATCTTTCGCAACGATCGACAAAGAGTGCGATTATACCTCTCCATGGGCTCCGAGTTCCGGGGAGGCATCCGCGAGATCCTCTCTGCTACTCTCGCCGATCGATAAACTCGTCGATCGCAAACCCGAGATAATGCGCTTTAGGATATGCATGGAAGGCAGCCCGAGCGACGTCGATGGCAGTCAGAAATAAAGGAGACGCTGCGAGAACGACGACGAGCAGCCCGATAGAGCCGGTAACGGATGATTCATACGAAATTATAGCCTTCACAGCCGGAACGTGATCGATGTATCAATTACAGTTAATAATTAATTTGCTGCTATGGATAGACTCAGGTTATTTTTATAGAAATTCTGCACCGTAGATTCTATCGCGTGTGTCAGTCCTCGACATCAACGCGGGTCGTCGATCCCGCCAAGATGTAGGATCGGAGCGATCGGAGCTTGCTCAAGATATCCTTACAGTTGCACAATCCCAATGCTATTTTTACATTGTTCCTATTATCGTTCGGCAAATTCATTTCGTCCTGCGGCAGACACACTGAGAGAAGGATCGGATAGGAATTATCATACATCGGGTACAAAACCGACGGAACTTTCAGATACATGGAAACTAAAGCGACATCCTCTGGCAAATATCCGTATTAAACTTAACACGTTCTATTAGAAAATGTGGTAATTTTCGTTATCGCAGACATAACCCGAATATCCCTTAATTGTTGCCAAAATGTAAGTAGTTCTTACTAAAAAATGCAGTAATCGATGGCGGCGCGATCGCAAACCGTATGTTTTGAGTGTGTATGTCATACCCGTATATTAGGTTGATCACATTTTTTTTACAAGCATCAAAAAAATTTGATCGACGAAATTTTCAGTTTTTATCCACGGAATTCTTAGTTTTTATTCACGGAATTCTTAGTTTTTATCCACGGAATTCTTAGTTTTTATCCACGGAATTCTTAGTTTTTATCCACGGAATTCTTAGTTTTTATCCACGGAATTCTTAGTTTTTACCCACGGAATTCTTAGTTTTAATCCACGAAATTCTGAGCCACATACGCAAAATTTCGCCATTCCGCCTTCTGGAAAAAATTACCATACAGGTTGTCTAAAAATCGCTATGGCCCCTGTGAAAATGTCAGATATCGCTAGTATACCATGTTGCCGGGTCGAAATTTACCACAAGACTTTGCAGTTTTTCCAAGATCCTTCTCTCAGCGCAGGAAAAGGTGGTCTTTACACGCTCGACGAAGAAACCCCCAACAGCCCCGGCCAGTTCCATTCTTTCTCCGCGAGGCCGCAAAGCTGCGAGGTCGAGTGCCTCGGGGTGCCTCCTGTTTTGCTTGGATACAGAATCGAACGATTCGAGGAGAAGATACAATAGATGGAAGGTGAGCACACTCCGGAGGTAGCATCGCAAGTTGCCACCTTCTCTTCACCGGCGATACAACAGCATCACTGGTGTACTGTTCCCCGTACACGCCATCGACTAGATCGGCCGATAGATCGGTTAGTTAGCCGTCCGTGCCGGTCCGACACGATCCCCGTGAGGGAACAAAGCCGCAATAGTTCGCCACAGCTTCTCGCGTCCCTTGCGAACACACGTGTGGGTTTGCATCCCGCGCGACACTTCGGCACACAGCGATAACGATGATATCCGTTCGACAGACGTCAACATTTCTGATAACGTCGACATCTCGTTCCCGACGTTGACGACGTGCTCGACTTGTTTACGCAATCATTACCGTTGTAGAATGCGCGGCTATGTCGACTGTGCAATGTTCGGCATGACTCAGAGAGAAAAACACGATGAAATCGTAGGCTCATGCGGCTAGCCGAGATCAGAGCGGAGGGAATCGCGAGGGTTTGGAAAGACGCGGAGGGACATACACGTGCATGTGTAGGGTGCATCGTCCTTAAATCACCTCTAATCGGCCGAGGTTGCTGCAGCAGAAGTACACACGCCGGTGGGCACCGATTAAGATGGACCCGATGCATCTCTTTACCGCCGAACCAACGATCCCACGATCTACCTCAACGATATCCGAGTGTTCGAAGCGCGAAATCCAAACGCTCGGTTCATTGCACCAACGACGAGTTTATATATTCGATTTTTCTGACGCTCGGAGGAGGCACACTTTCAAATCGCAATCACAGCGCGCTCGGATAGCGCGCCTGCCAGCAGTTTTGAAACTATCCGAGCCGCAGACGAGATCTCCAGCTGAGTATTTCGGTATTTAGGATATCGTACTACCATCAGCATCGTAGATTTGCATATTATCCGTATATATAATATATATATGGGGTTAAGGAATAATAATTATGGAAATAAGTTTCCCACCGATTCGTGGGAATTCATCGGATCGTGGACTATCGCAAGCAATGACTCACTCCGTCGCCCGACGAACGAACAACGGCATAAAGAGTTGAGGGATTTATTTTATTGTTCTGGTTATCCGCGCAAGCTTCATGCGAAGTTTGCGACGTGGCAAAAAATCGGAGAAATACCGTCTCGTGGGGTACCAAGAAAATTATTTATCAACCCTTGGTAAATCTTTGCGGTTACAGGAATTATTGCTCTCAATGTCATGCCTTCGGCACCGGCGCATGCCCGTCGTGCTCCCGGGATTTTTCACGGAGGATTTCTGTGCGCCGGGGCACACACGACCTCGCGGAACACTCTATTTTCCTCTCTGGTGGCTTGCTCACAGTCACAGCATTAAACTTCTATTCCGAGGGTGATGAATGGCTAAACCCTACTTTCCTCTTCGGCGATGTTGCGCGGGCGCGCGCACACAGGGGCACCGTCCTTTTGCCGGTTTCGTGTCGCTATATTTTCTCCAGCTAACCTAAGAGGGCGATACATTTTTACAAGTATCTTACCTCTTACTTTGGCCCTTCCTCGCGACCCTCACGCGACCAATGATATACGACGAAACTTCAGTTTTCTGCGAGACCACCCGAGAAAGCGTCTTCCGAAAAAACACTTATTTTCCGAAAATAAAGAGGGAACTGTCTGGAAAGGATTTCTTAATGCTTCCCAAAGCTTATGCTCGCTTGCTTCATAGCACAGTGAAGAGCGCAAGACGTCTCTTGTTTGAAGATGTTGGAGATGAAGATGATGTAAGCCGGGAAGCCAAATGAGGAAAACCATGCTGAATCTACTGAAGAGCGCGTGGCTTAAGGTTGTTGTGGAGCTGAGTCAGGGGAGGTGAGGTACGAGGGGAGTGCCCTATGCTTATACATTGGGTAGACTCGCTGTTGCCACCCGCCAAAAATAAAATAGTAGCAATATTTGCATGATTTTCTTAGAGATATTTTATAAAATATAGGTTTATTAGTGATTGGACAGCGTAAAAAGTGTTTTTCGAAATTTACATAATACATTTTTGGCATATTAATTTATCAACAGTATTTAGTTGGCCGCCTCGTGTTTACAAACTAACCTACCTGTTGGCCATGACTGCCGGGATTGTATATCTAAATTTCTATCGGTAACGTAGGTAGCTGTATTACATTGGGTATGAAGATACGGTAGGTACCGCCGTTTTCATTCATTTTTGATCACATGGCCGAAAATTTCTACCAGCATCTCGTTTTGTTTAGTCAATAATCAATTAACGATGCTGTAAATCGTCATGTAGAAGGTGCCAAACGTTAAAGCGATTATCCGTTCAACTTTATATACTTTTTCGCGTTCTTGGTAGCATTTTCTTAGAAGATATCAACTACATACGACGAGATGGTCCGGAATTCTCCATGAGAGTAGAGCAATCAGTGCACGACACCCGATAACTTTCTGATTTTTTTTCTGAAAAATTATGCAGTGGATTGGTTCTAAATTTTACAATACCCTCAACAAAACGATTATATACAGTGGTGTACATTTTTATTACGATGATAGCATTGTGATGTTGCCCCACAACAAACTTCAAATTAAACAATGTTATATAATTGGTATAATGTGTACAAATCCCTTGGTCATACGTCCACTAAATCTGGCATTGACCCCACCCGTACTTATGTGGGTAGGACGTATTTCTCCAGCTAGCCTAAGAGGGCAATACATTTTTACAAGTATCTTACCTCTTACTTTGGCCCTCCCTCACGACCCTCACGCGATCAATGATATACGACAAAACTCCAGTTTTCTACGACAGCACACGAGAAAGCGTCTTCCGGATAAAAGAACACTTATTTTCCGAAAATAAAAAAGAAACACTCTTGAAAGGATTTCATCCGGCTTCCCAGAGCTTATGCTCGCTTGCTTCACAGCACAATGAACAGTGCAAGAAGTCGTCTGTTTCAAGATAGTAGAGATGAAAACGAGCCAAAAGAGGAAAACTGTGCCGAATCTATTGAAGAGTGTGTGGCTTAAAATTAAACAATGTTATACAATTGATATAATGTGTACAAGTCCCCGTGGCCATGCTTAAATCAGATCTGGCATTGATCCCACTCAGCCACTTTTACCCAAAACTCTGTCGTGAAACGACGCAATAGACCCTCCGCGTACACAGCCGGGATTGCAAGTATTCTTGGCTTGCTTTCTGTCTTTAACTCACTTCCGTCCCGACACAGTAGGCAGCGGAAAAGCTCCGCGAAAATGCATGGAGGGAGGCTGTTAGGTGGCGTGAATTTGTCACGACCACGTTCTTTCTCTCACTCCCCGCGTCTGTATCGGGTTAAACGAATCCCAGCGGATCCTCGCGGAGATAGAAGAAGTGATTCATTGCCGTTGCTGTGCAAAGTGGAGAGGGGTTATTACTCTTTCTCGGTCTATCCATGGTGGAAAAGGAAGGGAAGTTGAAAAAAGGGAGAAGGGTAGTGGCGGAGGAAAGGTAGGGAAGAAAAGAGCTATAGGAAACGCAGTTCTAGCTGTGCCACGCCGAGCAGGAAGTAAGGGCCAAGAGTCAAGAAGATGAACAGAGAGGATAACGCGGGGTTAACGGGAGACGCGAGCGAAGAGATTAGGGAGGCGGTGGCCCGGGGGCGACTGGGATAAATCACCCTCCGGGTCCTGAGCCCGGGTGCTACTTTACCCGTGAACGCTCGGGTCGGGCACGCCGTTGCCACCGCCGTCGTTGGGCGCGAACGAGAATGAACGAACGTTACCAACGAGGAGGTAAGACCGAGAATAACAGCGGAGAAAGACAGAGGAGAACGAACTACTGGTGAACGAACAAACGAAGCACGGCTCGCCCTACCTCGATTAATGGCCGAACAAATGTGCCCCGACACATAAGTCTTCCGGCCCATCAATAGCAACGCGGCGGCGTGCTCCTGCAATTTCTGCTGCGCTGAAGGGTCGCTCGATGGTGGCCCGTTCAACGACGAGAGCCTTTGTGAAAACCTGCTTTTGTATCCGTCTCACATTTGTCGAAGCTAAATATTGTACACTTTGTACACCATTTTTTATGTCTCGAATCAATGCTCTTGCGTTGGTGATATCGAGTCAGGGAAGTATTAATTTTTTGTCAATTCAGCTCTTAGCCGCAGATTGGACTCTTTCGACTTCCAAGCCTGGGAGTAAACTTAATGTCAATAAAGTGCCCGGCGAGGGATGCAATTATCCAAACTTCCTACCGCACATTATCTCCCTCGCTCCATGTACATAACGCTCTGTGTTGTGCATTACAACGTACACGCGAGAACCGGAGAGTTCTCGATAACTCGGCGTACAGAGGGTGAGCCCGAAATCAGCCCACTCGACTGTTGGGACTTGGAAATGCAAATCGCCCAAGGACGTTGAATTAATTCAAGGGCCTCCTCTCCTCGATGCACGCCCCGTTGCGTCGACGACTCAACTTGATTCGAGTCTCCCGTGACTCAAGCACACGACCTCCTCGCTTCTAATTACGCTTTGGCCATACATGCAGCTCGGATTGCAAATAGGACGAGGGTGACGCGAAGCGAGCGAAAGGAGAGCGGAGACTGGGAGGACGGAAGGAATGGAGGAACCGATACGCCACGTCTCTTGATGGAGACGTCGCTGGCGGACGGAGCGTGAAAACGCTCGGCTTACCTGCCCTCACAGCTGACAAACGTGAACCACCACGAACTTGCTGCCTACTGCATTGGCAGCGGAAGCTGGCCAGTCGATTGGTGTCCCGTAATTTTCCGCTCTCTTTCCTACTCCACTGCGATTTCGACCGCAAAAAAGAATCACCTCATTCCCTCCTCGCATCTTCCGCTATATCAACCTCATTCTATTTCATTCTCGCTTGCCTCCCTTGCGGCTGCTTCGTGGTCGCCGGTATACCTCATTCCTTTCGAAGAGAACAAGAAGAAAAAGATGCGGCCCTCGTGGAGTCTACACCGCGTAATCTCCACCAGCGTTTAATTGCCAGGCAGAGATTTAGGGCCGAAGGTTTTCTTGCACGGCGAGAAGTAGCAAGAGCGCCGACGATCCTCGCAGGAAAGACGGAGAGACAGAACTTTCTCCGTCTCCACCCTTGCGCTCGGGCTCTCGTAAGAGCTACTCTCGTCCCGTCGTTCGTTTTGCCATTTAACAGCCAACTTCCGGTGGTCTCGCTTCGCAGAAATTACATTTTCGCTCGGGCAATAAACAATTAAGGGCGAGGGGGAGGAGCCGCTACCGCGCCCGAGGTCACGCCGGAAACACGGAGAGATATGCTACTTTAAGTTTTACGAAACTTTTCGAATTTACTTGAAAATCGAAGTTCATCGCAAATGTTGATTTTTTTTTGTGGGTTTTTACTAATATTATCGACAGTTATTGGCGGTACAGGCCCAATAGAATCTCATGGCAATTCGACCGACGCTATCTACATTGTCTCGAACTGTTTAGTCAATGTAAAATACGCTCAGGCGGTAAGTAAAACTGTTGTACGTTTTTTTGCATGTGTGTTGAAAGTTATATGTTAGCGCGTTCATACATCGCTCATTCGGGCAATGTAAAATACGCCCAGTCGGTAACTAAAAGTGTAGTACGTTTTTTTTGCATGTTTTTTGAAAGTTTGTGAGCAAACGCGAATTCTTAGCGCGTTCATACATCGCCCATTCGGGCAATGTAAAATACGCCCAGTCGGTAACTAAAACTGTAATACGTTTTTTTGCATGTGTGTTGAAAGTTTGTGAACAAACACGAATTCTTGGCGCGTTCATACATCGCGCATTCGGGCAATGTAAAATACGCCCAGTCGGTAACTAAAACTGTAATACTTTTTTTGCATGTATGTTGAAAGTTTGTGAACAAACACGAATTCTTGGCGCGGTCATACATCGCCCATTCGGGCAATGTAAAATGCGCTCAGGCAGTAAGTAAAAGTGTAATACGTTTTTTTCCGTGTGTGTTGAAAGTTTGTGAGAAAACGCAAATTGTTAGCGCGTTCATACTCCAGAAGCATGGATGATAAGAATTTGTCTTTTATACGAAAAAATTAGGAATGTCGGGAAAGTAAAAAGATAATTAATTTTTCTTACAGACTAGGTAATGAAAATCTATTCTGATTCGGGTTTACACATCGGTTTGAATCTGGACAACGATATAATCGTTGGAAATTAACTGATGAAGTGACATAATAATCGCAGTGCTGTCCTTATCGTATGCCTGTCGCGTGACAGTGAAAAAATACCTATTTTTTCTTATTTGTCATGCTGTTCATTGCAGGAAGTCGATTGAATATCCGCTCACGACGAAAAGTTCGTTAATTTATCGACGTTGAGTATTCGATTAAAAAACCGTCGTCCATTATAAAAATGAGGTCCACCGCAGTGTTCCCGTGTGCGGTATAACTTGACTTTCGAATCTCCGTTCCAAATCACTTTTTTCTTCTCTCTCTCGTTCCCTCTCTCTCGCTCTTTCCATACGTTCCAGTTGAATTCAATGAATCTCATCGTTCGCGTTAATAAATCCTTCGTTACCGCTTAATTAAAAAATAATAAAGCGTTTTAATGAGTCCGCCGCGGGTTGTACGAAACGGGGTCGAGCGGGATATTCATGCCGTTCATCAGTCTGTCGCTGACCGGGCCACCTGTTCGTCGCTGAAATGCCTCGAATGTTACCAATTTCCAACCTCACCGAAAATCCGGGAGTTTTCGTAAATAAATTAAGTACCACAGGCAGACACATCTGTCCGTGATTGGAGGAGAGACGAGACGTTGTGCAACGGGGCTTGTGCTGTGCGCGAATTGCCTCGAACGAGATCTCAATCGAGATTCTGGTTTCGTTTTCTTGGTTATGGTACCTACGGTAGGTAACAGTCGTAACATAATTTCGTAACTCGGAGGTGTACTAAAATTCCTCGATGGCAGCGTTAAACCTCCTCTCACCTCGCCCCTCGCCGCTTGTACTTTCACCATTCTGATTTTATTACCGAACTTATACGATTCATAAAATCTTATGTGAATTATTGCAACGTCTGCGAGAGTGCAGGATCCGAGTTGCCGAGCATCAGTCGTCTCGTGTGCAACTGTAAATTCCGAGTTTGCCGGGAAGAAAAAAAAATTCATAGACTTGCGCGAGATAGAAATGTCCGGAGAGCCCAACGGAATTAACTAATATCCTGATGGAGATATGTCTCGCTCAACGTCGTACCCGCCGTAAATTGTGCCTGTCAGTGCAGCTGTTCCACCATCCAGTGCAATCTTTATTGGCACTTGTACTCATCGAGTGCATCTATTTATTGTGCGCAGCGTAACATTTCATAAGCATTCCTGCTACGGATTTATTCCTGTTGGTACGACGTCCTATTTGCTTGTGACGTTAAACCAATTTTATCGATTTGATATCGTAAAGAAAGAAATCGTTGGTTTTTTCCTAAAACGTCTAAACGTCTAATACGTCAAACAAATTATTTCTTTTAGTTCGACTCGGTAATGTCCATTTACAAATGCACGAAGAAAACCTGATGTGCAAACGTTCGCGTTTGTATAGATGACATAATACACTGCAATTGGTCTAATTTTACATTCAAACAAAAGTTACGAGCCGCCAACAATATCGAATTCTTTTTTTAAGGCCCGGTTAAAGATCGACATAACGTACAAATATTTCGAAACGGTTTTATCAAATAAATACGAATCGTGGGCGTATTTGATTAACGCAGTGAGCGTCACAATTCATTTTTCATTTCATAGATATAATCGTTTCGGGAGAAAAGGTATTAACTCTTTAACAACATTTTAACTCTTTCACGTACGCGTACGTAGTTAACCTTCCCTTAATTCTTTGAGCTATACATTTTGACACTATAAGAACAAAACCTCGGTCGTTCAACTCAAGAAATTAGTTTAGAAAATTAAAAATTCAGCGAAATAAGGTGGGCCACCCTATGTTCCTATGTGACACAAAGGGTTAACTATAAGCCGCCGTGATTAAAGGTTAGTGAGACAGAGAAGATCCAAGAATCATACTCCTAAAATGAATGAGTAAGCTTAAGGACATGTGAAAAACAAATCGTCAGTCGATGACAAATCGTCTTCCCTATTTTCTTCGAGACTGTTAATATTTTTACCGAAAGCAAATCATGTATCCGTATTAAATATATAGACGCATGAAAACCGAATGCGCTTTTATCCGATATATGAACAGTCTCGGAGAAAATAAAGAAAGGGAAGTTTTTTTTTAATCAACACTTAAATTTCTAACGTATGCGGCATTGACTTTGAAGACATTTTCTACGGTAAAAACATTTTCTAGTGAAATTGCTTTCAAATGCTTTCAAAATTATTCGATACATACATGCAGATCCGAGACAATAGAAAAAAGTTTCGGTACAATTTAATTAATTCACGAATAAACAGGTTAAAATTCGCCAAAGCCTGCGTTCGACGTATTACCATAATTTTGAACTTTAACGGGATGCTCCTACGTGAGTATTTTGTGGCAATTGATCTACCGCTTTTAGCATAACGTTTATTGTTGCTTCATTCCAACGAGGGCGGCTCGTACGGCGGGCGTATGAATCGCACTGGCCATATAATCATACGTAAAACGGTGGTCTCGATCGAACGGATAAATTTCAATGCGGCAACACATCCTCTAATGATTTCATTATACCGTAGCCCCTGCGTAATTGATTTAATATTAACCCCGGGGGATAGCCACGGAATTAATTACCCGATGGAAATAGCTCGGAGGCCCTCGATGTGTTTAGCGACAGGTCACCGCATAACAGGCAGCGTGTATGAAATTTGCATCCATAAATTCGTCGGGTACGCGCAAACGTGCGGCGGGGGTGAGACACGTGGAGTGAAAGACAATGAGACAACAGAGCCAATGTATATCTACGCATAAATTATTTCGTATGGCCACTCGACGCATAAATTGCGGTTAATCATATTGTTGTCTATTTCTCGTCAATTCGAGCCGCCTCGATTCATCCCCTCCGTTCCTTTGAATCGCATTACAAAGTGCCCAGCGTTTGAGAAATAACAACAACAAAAAAATCGTGCAATTATTTTACATCGTGAGGTGTGAGATTGCGGTGCGCGATAATGCGTCGACTTAGCGGGCGCGCTGTCGGACCTTGCCTTCGCGGGCCAACCACCGCCACATCGTGATTTATCTACAGGCATCATGAGCGAACTCGGGTATGGCCATTAATTATTTGATTATACGATTACGATAATGCCAGGGCTCTCGAGCTCGCGAAATAAGAGAGAAGAAATAGCGGTGCGGCGGTTGTGCTCGCGCGCGCGCGCTGTGTGTGTGCTCTGGAGAGCTCACACCGGAGAGCCCTGATGAATTATGTGACAGGTACTTATGGTCAACGACTTTCTAGTAATTAATATATCATTACTATCTTGACATTAAACCGTCTCGCAGCGCTTTACCGCCCGCAGCAGTAGAGGCGGTCGCGGTAACAGGACAGGGACCGCGAGACGAAGTGACTACTGACCGTCCAAACCGCACACGAACTGCGTCGACGTGCAGTCGAGAATTCACGCGAAAACCCGACTAATTGAGAATGCTGTCAGGCCGGCCGGGAGAACCACCGATCGGTTTAATTGGAAGTGACCGAGCTTTTATTAAATATATATATAAGTACCAAGAACACGATACGCGATTCGTATTATGTTGCCAGTAAAAAAAAAATACTGCCGCGTAACTCCTGCCGGGAGCGGAAACACCGAATATGCAATTTCTGTTGAGCCCGAGCCGCGACGACAGAGCGGGGCGCAAGGAGCGAGAGCACGAGAAAACGGCGAACGAATATGTTTCTATATTCATATCGCTTACGGAATCTCGAGCGCTCGAAGTCCGGGTAATTAATGCTAGTGAGGTAATCGTATGAAATTTACTGCCACCGGGGCTTGTATTGCACGCACGACCTATTAAGGCACTGGAAGTTGCAAACTTCTTTAATTCACGCATGCACTCGCATCGTAATATATAATTAACGCTCGGGTTAAGTAAGTTAAATATCACCGGTGTTAATACATTGAACGTCGTTTCGGTGTCCCGACGATATTACCTCTACGGCACGACGGAACATTAAATGTTAAATAGATTTGCTTGGAATTATGCGAGACACGATTGCCAGTCTTGCACCTATGATAACGCCGCTTAAACAAGTTGCAAACGATTTTTCAGGTTCGCTACACTGTATCGAAAACGACGTTGCGCAAATTTGATCTGCATGAAGTACATCGCGATACGTCTATTACTAACAATTATTGACTGCGTGTTACAAAGTCGATTAAGTAGGTAGGTCATTGACAATACCAATACTTGTTTTTCTATTACCATAAAATTAATTAAAATTGCCAAGAAAATTCTTTATATAACCACTGAATTCGATCAAATCAAAATGCATGTACTGTAACGTGAATATATACGGTTTTTTAAAATACATTGTACTATCTATTACGCTTGAATAAACGCAAGTTTGAAATTATAATACAATTTTGCAAATATTTACAATAAATAACTACTTTGGCACTTGGCTTAGTGGCCTAAAGCCATCACGGACAGAAGAAGAAGAAGAAATAACTACTTAATAATAATAATTTAAACATCACCGTCGTTTAATAAAATGGATGGTCTTTAGGTGTAACAAAGATATTACCACTACGGCATGACGGAACATTAAATGTTAAATACATTTGTTTGGAATTATGCGAGACACGATTGTCAGTCTTGCACCTGTGATAACGCCGCTCAAACAAGCTGCACTGTAAAAAATCGGTGTTAAAATTAACACCGTTTTAACACCAGCGCGGTGTATATATAGGTCCATCAATTTTGTGTTCACCGAGTACTCTGCCATGGTGTAAACCGACTATGTAAGAAATTTCGTGTAAATTAAGAATTTCACTCAACACCGTACAGTTAACACCAATTTACATTAATACTGTCCGGTGTACAACATGATATCCCAATGGGTTGGAGACTAACACAAGATCGTGCAACTATTGGCACATATCGGTGTCAATATTAAATCCCATAAAGCCCTTTATTAACACATGAACGGTGTCGATCATCCGCATTGTGAGCTGCTTAAAAACACCGTAATGGGTAACAGATTGACACAAGAAACGTATATCTAGTCACACAACGGAAAAAAAGTTTAGCCCAACTCAATGTGGAGTTGGGTCCCAGTACTGTTATTTACGTTAGTTGTTACTAATTGATTTCATACATGGTTACATCGTGTTTTATATGTTCAATTGTTATCAGTACATCGCTACTTATTAATATAACACAATTTTTACAAATGAAAATTATATATACCCTAACGGGGCTCGAACCCCGAAACTAACGAAAACTGACCTAGTACCTTACCGCTACGCTACAATCGCTTATTGATATATGTAATCTTGAATCGGATATATATGTTATTCTCCGTCATTAACTTAGAATCAACTTCGATGATTTGACATTGAAATATCGAAACAACTTAAAAGTTATTTATTGCGGGAATAATATTTGTGAATGACGTCTTGCCGAATTGAATAAAATCATTTTCAAGATGACAAATGTTCGTATATATACGAACACATCGAATCACATTTTTTCAAATTGACCAAGTAACATTCAAGTCAAAATAATATACCTTCTGTATGGTGACAGTATATACGATTGAATAAAAAATGACTTGAAATTACTTAATTAACACCGAAATGATAAACTTATATGTACACCTACGGTAGTGTTATGATGGTATTCATTTTAACACCAAATTGATGGACCTATATGTACACCAACAGCAGTGTTAAAACCGGACTTTTTTATTTCAACACCGAATTATGACAATTGTATATCTGTATAGTATTGATTTGCTACAAACCCGTATGGTGTAACTTGTAAACAAGTAACACCAGATCTTGTTTTTACACTTTGCAACGAGTAAATTGACTCTATAATGGTGTTGTTATTAACACTAGTGTTTTTTGCACCGCACTCTGTGGCAGTTCACACCGACAAATTTTTTAGAGTGTACGCTCGAATAAACGCAAATCTGAAATTCTAATACAATTTTGCAAATACTTACCATAAATATCTACTTAATAATAAAGTACAAGGCACTAGACACTCTCATGGAAACGCCACATAGATACTCATGGGCACCCATACCTCGAGTGTCTGTGAGTGTGGTTGAGGATCCATGAGAGTGACTTTGCGTGTCCATAAGAGTCTATGTAAGGTGTCCGTCAGAGAGTTATGAGAAGCTCTTACATTTTACTTTTATATATAAATCTCACTTTTCGACCGGAAGTGATATCCAACCGCAAAAGGGATCCTCTCGGAAATACGTCACGTCCTGTATGACGTCATGCCGGTATGACTTCACTTCCGGTCGAAAAATGAGATTGTCAAACGGGAAATGACAATTTCCTTCATACCGGGAAAATATCCGGTATGTCGTCACTTCCGGTCAAAATTATGTCAACTCGCTGGAGTTGGTAACTTCCATTTCTACTGCTGCTAAAAGCCGACGAACATTGATGGAGGTGAAAAAATTGTGGGCAATTTTCCCCGTCTATACATGACAAGGATAAGTTCATACACCGACAGATTAAACTATCGATATATCATCCGCGAATGATAAACAACTACATGAACTTTGCCAATTCCCGAGGACAGGACTCCATCAAAACGATGACACACGCCGTTGCGTTCGAGAGAACTTGAATCTAAGCTGGCCGACGACGATCGTTGAATACCCGGCGAAAAATATTCAAGAAGCATCGAAGGAAGAGTAGCGACCATAATTCATCGCCACCGGGAGACAAAGGGTCGCCTGATACGATGGCCGGTGACGAAGACACATCACCGTCGTCGACGTCTCGACAGGTGGATAGATATCCTGAGGAGAGGACAGTCGCTCTGCCGGCCGGCTTGTTAGCGGGCCCGTATAGTTAAATGCCAGACGCAGAGACGTCGACCGACGCGGTCGTAGCAGGCGGATGACGGAGAAGGATAAAGACGAGGATCCATTTATCGTGAAAGCTCGCGTTATACCAAACTGAGACATTCGTCTCATAACTCGTGTCGGCGCATAAGGTCGTAAGTTTATTTTTTTTTTTTTTTTTTTCCTCGGCTCAACTCTCTTGCCTGCCCGTCGTTTGACGAGCGCCGGCGCGGTGTCTCGTTTGAGTGCAAAAACCCGTCTTTTTACCCTCCTCCTTTACTGCGACAATCTTCCCATCGTTCGACCGTCACGAGCGAAACGCACGATTGCATATCACACGGCTTGATGTTGATTCCTATCGAGAAGCCTCGCGATTAAAAACTCAACGAGGGCCTCGGCGATGCCATAACGTTCGAGGAACGATCGTAAATTGGCTACTAAGTCGAGCCCAATGAAATTTCTCTCGTGTACACACGCGATGCCAACGGCTGTTATTGCAGCGATTCGCCTATACGGCGAATCGCAATTAATTCAACAAATTACAACCTCGGGAGATAGGTGAAACCCGCGGTTACCGGTATAAAGACAGATGCGCCGGGCATCGCCGGGCAGATTATAGAGAACGCGGGGCGACGCAACGAACAGACGAAATTCGCCTGAGCCAGAGAAAGAACGCGATAGAAGAGAAAATGCTGAATAGTCAACCTATCACCCGGTGCCTACAATGTTCGTGAAATTATCTTGTGGAAATCGTCGTGAACCCCGTTGGATATTATCGCCGTCTCGAACGAAACGTTCGCCGAGTTATCATCGACTTGGGTGTCTTGGATTAAGAGTCCTCTCTCGCCACCAGGCATTTCGCAGCTTTCCCTTCGCGGAGCGAGACTCTTCGCCGATAGCGCTAACGCACTTTGCACCAACACCGACACACCGACACGGTACACATCTTCACCGTCCGCGCTAGCACCGGCAATAAGTTTGCCCACTTATGAGATAGTACGACGTCGCCGATATCTTGTGCCGATACGGGACTCACTCTACCGATGGACAGTCGAATATATTTCGGTGGGAAATTGCACAAACCGTGAGTAGCTCGCCGATAAACGCTTAGCTCGGTGCATCGGGGCACTTTCGTATCGGGCGAACGCGAATCAACGTCGTAGAAGATTGGAAGAAACGTACCTTCGCAATTTTAACTTCGCAGGATCGTGAAAGAAGTATTAAATTATTGATAGTCTGCGAACATTATGTTATTGAATTTACGCAGTCTCGACGTTTACACGAATCGATACTTTAACGGCTTAGGGTAAAGCGACAGATTTATCGCGAGAACGCCACGGCTCTTGAATGAATGTCAATTTTTCAGTCTCGCTGTACCGCGCGCTGAAATAATTCGTTAATTTGTAAGATCAGCGAGAATCGGAGATTCGATTTTGGACGTAATTGTCGAACAGCTGCGAATCGCATGTTTCGTACGGTTCGCAAAAACAAAAAAGAAGCTCGACGACGAATGCCGAGGAAAGATAATTTTCTTGACGTTTCTTCGATTTCGAGATCCTCGTTGCAAATTGGTGCGTCAAATTAAGTACAATCAGCGAGGAGTCACGCGAAGGCGCAATACGCTAATGGCTAATGGCTTCCAGCAATCGCGAGTTTCTCGGATGCGGCAAAGACTCGCGACCGCATCTCAAATCGGGAATTACACCGACAAGAGTTCTCGCGGTCGCGCATGCTGTTAATCACCGGGCTCGAGCTATGATCAGCACTCTAATTATCCGCCGCGACAGAAAAATAATGACTCTCGCGGGTTTTATTAATCTGGTTCGTTCCCGAAGCGAGCCGCGCTGGTGTACGAGAGACCTCGGTGTAAATAAGAGAAATTCATTAAGCATTTAGCATTTAGTATCTACAGTTACACACCTTCGGGTATAACATTCCGATGGAGCGCAACCAGTTTGTGTCGGTGCGGCCATATAATATCTTAATCTGACGATCTTATCGCGGGCATTAAGTTGAAAATATATGGAAGTGGTTTTAGTGTCACATAAATTAAGATTAGTCAGTCGACGCTTGCCATTAACATTTGCCATTACGACAATTAACATTAATTATACCATCCGACTTCCACGTTGTAAGCAACACTGCGAACATATTTTACACACTCCTTTATCTAGCCAGTGAAACGAGTGGGTCTTTCGTATTTTTTTTCCTTTCTTCCATTTTTTTTCCTCTCGATTCCACTCGACGTTACTTAACCCTCGTGTAACCCCGCGAGATCGTATCTTGCTTCCGGATGTTTTTTCATTTCTTCGGAGCTCTACACGGATTCCACGATAAAAAAAAACGTAAATAAAAGAACACAATGGAAAAGAATAATTTATTTTATATCCTCAGCCCAAACGAGCGGGAGTCCTAAAAGCGTCCACTAAGAACTCCACGAATATACGAATCCCACTTCAGAATATTTCAAAAGTTACCCAATTCGAACAGGGCACGAAGTTTACGTGTTATACGTACCGGATAGAGAGAACTAACTAAATACAGTGTAGGATCGTAGTGTAAAGCTGCATCGGGCGCACGACATTCGCCCCGTGCCGACCTTTGAGTTACAGGCAACGAGCAGGTATATACCTTGGTACCGAGTAAATTAGACGTGGTTGCCATCGCGATAAAGCGACGTCACGTACAATCGTGTATCTAAGTTGTTATATCCTGCAGGGAGCGAGACATCAAACGAAACATCTCTTCCTGTCACGCATAGCGGTGTATGGTATTAGCTGCGGGAGACAGTGAAACTCGAAAGTCATGACGGACGGGTATATATTTTCGTCGGATAAATTGTTTATTTTCAGACAGTCGGAGATAGGGGGAGAGTGAGAGGAGTTTAATGCATTAGACGATATCGTATCCGCCGATATCCATGTAATTACGAGACGCTTAAGGTAAGCCTTGCGGTACAGTCAAGTCAATCGAGTACCAAGATTTCAAAAGTGGTTTGCACACATTTCAATAGAATATAGGTTATAGAATAAAGAGTTCCTACTTTATGTAGAGAAAGAACTCAGTTTACACCAACAAATCCACGGGCATATTTTTACGCATTTTTTGTCAAGTCAGATTTGTAATTTTCGTTAAATTTTGACGAGTGAAAGCACATTACGTAAAAATATTCCCGTGGATTTATTGGTGTAATCTAAGTTATTTTTCTGTTAATTCAATGTTGTACATTTTTTTGTACATAAAGTAGCAACTCTTTAATCTGGACCATATTGGTTCGCAAATGTTTATCCTTTCAAATGTTTGCCAACAATTTTTGAAGTCCGGATACTCGATTGACTCGACTGTACCGTACGGACTACCTTAGAGTAGTCCTTGCGAACAATGTTCACTTCGCATAAGTTTCAGAGAAATGAGAGGGAATTACAAACACTTCTGGATGGAATAAAAATCTGAAAAAATCAAGCATATTAAAGGTGCTGAAAAGATTAATTTTGCATAATAATAATTCCGAAATGTTATTAACAAATTGATGAAAAATAAATATTTTCAACAAATCTCCCGGAAACCTAACTTTTTTCACCTTTCACAATTTCGTTCACTTTTTCTAATACGTATGCATTTTTCAGATTTATAAATCCCCTTTGATTTTTTTATGGGAAAAACGTGTTGACAGTCTCAAAATTCAAGGTGAATTTCGAAATATGAAAAAATTGATACATATTTAGAAAAACGAACGAATAATTTTCATTTAAAAAAAGAGTTATGTTTCCGGGAGATTTGTTGAACAATATTATTTTTCATCAATTTGTTAATAACATTTTGGAATTATTATTATTATGCAACATCAATCTTTTCAGCATCTTTAATACGCTTGATTTTTTTCAGATTTTTATACCATCGAGTGTTTACAATTTTCCCTCTCATTTCTCTGAAACTTATGCGAAGTGAACACTATTTGCAAGGACTACCTTAAGCATAGCGGCAATGGACTCGCGGTCGTTATATTTCTCGAAAGGTGGAAACGTATCTCGATAGCCGCTCCCGACGAATCCGACGCGCGATGAGCGCGTTCCGACACACACACACATGGCGCATACGACATCGGAATCAGAAACCAGCGACTCTGTAACTTTTATATTGTCCGAATATATAGTCGACGCAGGAGGAGGGAACCGAGCTACCGTCCGAGAATTTACGATCGCGCACCTTTTACTGTCATTAGCATATACTCGAAATATATCTTAATTTTACAATCGCGGCATTGCACGAAGATAGCACGGGGTTGATATACGATCTGGTTGGATGCAATAAAATAAGCACCGGGCACGCCAACGCGTACACGCTGCAACGATAGCCGTGGCGATATTGCCTAACCCCGTCGCGTTCCGCGCCGCGTCGCCGCGAGCTACACGGCAACGCATTTAAGTACCTACGTAAATACGTGGAAATATCGGAGACACTCGTAAAACGCCATTCATGGATTTTATACGCCGCGGGACACGGTTTTCAATCTATCCCGTCGCCTGGATTAAGATAATCCTCCGTCGGATTAAGCGCGTTGGGGCAATAAATAACTAATAGTGAAAATCCCACGGGGGCAGGAATCGGCCGCGAGTAGACCTCAGCTCTCGGACGAATTATAAAGTTATTGGGTTATTAGGCTTGCAGTTGGATAATACGATAGAAAGCGATCCGATCAACGTCATTTTCAACAGCGTCCAAGCAGCGATACGTGACATTGTCGACCCAAATTTACAAACCATTTTCTTTCTTTTTGTTTTCCATACACTCATAAAAAATGTGACTGAATCAACGAAAGTTTTGGGCAGGGACGTTCAAATAAATATTTGGGATCATTTCACCACAATATTTCAGAGGCATTGAAATATTTTGCTCAACCACCTAAATATTTATTTGAACGTCCCTGCCCGAATCTTAACCCCATGTTTTTCTTTATACACATATAATCGATTTGAATTCTTTCAACGGTGCACACAAGAGTGTATAATGTTCTCCAATTTGGTAACTATCGTTACGCCAATAGTTTATTTTTTTAAATAGACAGAAAGGAAAAAGTGTGAGGCGAGCTAAAAAAAACTTCCCTGTGCTGCACTTCATTTAACGGTGCTGGTCGATTATTGCTGTAAATGTTGAAAGTGTGCGTATATTAATTTTCCGTGATTCTCGCTATGCCTCGATGATCGATACATTAGCACGTTCGTTACCGAGACAAATGACACAACCGCCGAGTTAACGATCGTTTGCAATTCGCTATTTCCGCATGCAACCGGCAACCGTCGTTGATTAATGCAAAACAGAATGTCTCGAGGTGGTCTCGCTAGGTATGCACGCCCATCAGTGTCACTTACATTACACCGAGCTGCGGTGCGCATTCGAGTAAAAAGTTGCCCGAGGTACGCGAGAGTTACAATGTACACAATGACAGGTTGAAACAAGGCAATTGCAGCTGGCCAGACCTATCATAAACTAATCCGCATACAATTATGCACTCGAGAAAACATTACGAGAATTCCGTCTGCGTTGTAATACCCTCGTATAATAGATGGACGATCTATTTTGGCACGTATATAGGTTCCGTCCAAAAGCCACTGTCGAGTGCACGCGAATCCACGGACGCACCGTCACGAACAGTTTAGCGTCATGCATTTGACGGACTCTATCATTAACATCGTAGACGAATATCGCGCAACGCCCACTTGAACGCCCCGTATGTGTTCCTGATTATATACGGGAGAGGAAAAGGAAAAATATGTGCGAAACGTGTGAGTTCGTTACGAGAGCGCGATCGATCGACGTATCAACTCGTTTGCGATACATACATGTACGGCAGTTCGATGCAGCTTTCCGATACTTCATGCTATGCAATTAGATGCAGTTCGAGCGCCGACCGGCGAGAGTGACGAGCGTTAAATTTGCGGCGAGGCATGCCACGAAGAAAAAAAATTGTTGGTACAGTGAAACATCGATTATCCGAAGACCCATTATCCGAACCCTCCGTTATCCGAACTGCCGCTGGTTCAGTTAAAGTCTCTACTATCCGAACTATTACGCGAAATTCTTGTATCCTTAAATTTTTGCGCGCCGGTTATATTATTGCGCACTATAAACAACAAGCCGATTGAACAACACTCGAGTTGGCATAGGACTTATACAGCACTACCGTCCATGCACGTCACTTGTATGCGCAGTATTTATTAGTTTCTCAGCCGAGCAAATACACACGTATGCAAAATTTATTTTCATTAATCTACTAGTCTCGTAGTTTGGTGCGTTATGGATTCAGCGTACATTCCTTCCACCTCTAAGTGTAAGCACAATGTACTTACGGTGGAAAAGAAATTAGAAACCCATTTGAAACTCGATAAGAGAAAGAACAGCACATTGTTAGCGCGCTCGTATGATGTTGACAAATCAACGATTTCTGACACCTAAACAAATTTTGCTGCTGAATAACGTACAACTTTCTGGAGCCAAACGGAAATTGTGGATGATGACGAAGGTTTGAAGTTACCTATCGGAATAACAAAACCAGCTTCCAACCATAGCGAAATTTGTCGCTTGGGGCGATTTGCTACTGCGACAAAACAGCCTTTGCAGTAAAAAAATTGTTATATGACTGAGTGCGGGGCGTATATATGCAAAAATCTACAAGAAACTCGAGACGATTGATGCGCAAAATGAAAACAAAAAGACGCGAGGAAATAGTTCCTTTGTCTTTGAGTAAAAATAAAAATATTGTGGAATTGCGAAATCTTGAACTTTGCTGTATATGGATGTTTTAATTGCGAAAGGTAATACCTTTCGGAGTTCAATGCATCCATATACAGCAAAGTTCAAGAGTTCGCAATTGCAAATATAGAAATTATTTCCAATATAATAAAATAATGAAGTACAAACGCGGTGAGTTAATCTTCAAATAAATGTATGTACGTATCTATGACTAGCCTATTACCAGTCATTACTCAGCCCTCAAATTACAGCTGGCGTCGTTTGATCTCATAGCAAATAAGATCGTCGCAGGAACGTAAAACAGAAAGTTTGTCGTGATAGCAAAACGAATTTCTGCTACGTAGTAATTTTTTTTTTGCTTTTACGAATCGTTTTACTGCGGAATCGAGTTCATTGTCAGTAAAACTCATTTTGATACAGCAGCTAAACCGTTTTTCTCCGTTTGTCGCACGCGATAACAATGCTCGACGGTTTTGGTTTTTCGAGGACCCGTGTCCAGTTGCCGGAGATGATCCAGAGCCGTTATTCTTAGGTTTTCGTACAGTTCGTGATTTGTATACGAAAATGGAATTATGGTGGCGAAAGGAAATGTAAGCCTACCTCCGTCATCCGGCTCACTAGCACTGTAAATAATTGTGAAACGAGACTGTTTTACTATTTACGGCAGTTCGTAAGTAAGTGGATTCTTTCGTTGCAACTTACTCGGCATCAAGGTCTACAACCGCCCGAGCAGAAATTTAATCCGGTCAGAATCCGGCCCATACTTGACGCGCCAGATAATCAACTCCGGCCCGGATATGGCATATCGATATGGCCATGATCCGTGGTGTAACGCGCATGCAGATCTGGCCCTGATCCGGCATCAGCATCCGGTCCAAGTTCAGGCCGTGATATGGGCCTGACGTGGCCCGGATCACGAACCATTCCTCTTTTTGACACCAACATTTCCAAAAATATTGCACTTACACTAAATTCAGCCGGGGGTTCAACGCTTTATTTTATTATATTTTATTATACCTTACTAATTCTCACATTTTTATATCGGAAACACATTAGTAATTTATTATCCAGTTTCGGGCTTGAACCCCGGTCATCGAAGTTTGTAGTCGGGAACCAACCCACTCGGCTATTCAGAACTTGCGAATAATATTTTGGAACTTGTATATAACGTATGCTAGAAATGCTGAATATGTGG
>JAPYZD010000940.1:0-25514 GCA_030522725.1 Ichneumoninae sp. B BG-2022a | reverse complement strand
GTCGGAACATCCGTTTCGATGACTGACGAGGATTTGGTCGCGTTCGAAGATTTCAACGAACTTCCTTTTTTGGAATTAGCCTCGACGACTTCGGTACTTCCGGTTTTTGTCGGAGCATGCGTTTCGATGACTGACGAAGATTTGGCCGAGATGAAAGGTTTCAACGATTTTTCTTTTCTTGAATAAGCCTCGACGACTTCGGTACTTCCGGTTTCCGTCGGAACATCCGTTTCGATGACTGACGAGGATTCGGTCGAAGGTTTCAGCGATCTTCCTTTTGTGGAATTAGTCTCGAGGACTTCGCTACTTCCGGTTTTTATCGAAATATCAATTTCGATGACTGACGAGGATTCGGTCGAGTTGGAAGATTGCACCGATTTTCCTTTTCTTGAATAAGCCTCGACGACTTCGCTCCTTCCGGTTTTCTTTGGAGCGTCCGTTTTGATAACAGACGACGATTCGATCGAGTTCGAAGATTTCAGCGATTTTTCTTTTCTGGAATAAGCCTCGACGACTTCGCTACTTCCGGTTTTCTTTGGAGCGTCCGTTTTGATAACAGACGACGATTCGATCGAGTTCGAAGATTCCAGCGATTTTTCTTTTCTGGAATAAGCGTCGACGACTTCGCTACTTCCGGTTTTCTTTGGAGCGTCCGTTTTGATAACGGACGACGATTCGCTCAAGTTTGAAGATTTCACCAATCTTCCTTTTCCAGAACAAGCCGAGCCGGAAACCGGCAATTCCGTTGACTCGTCCGCCGCACTATCGGAAGAGATTGCGTCATCTGCATGGGTCGTTTCGACCCAAGACGCCTCGTGCAATGAATTATCGGCCGGAAATTCGGAATCCTCGAATGTCTCGTTCGTCGATGGAATTTCCGTGCTCGCATCGGTTGGACGATCTTCCTCCGTCTGGATGTCGAAAAACTCCGAGTCCGTTTGCGCTTCGTCCGGAGACATCGGTATTTCCGATTCTATGTACTCTGTAATTTCTATCGTTTCCGTCGGGCACGCCGAATCGAAGAAGAAAATCGGCGCGTTTTCTTGCAGCTCCGTGAAAGCCTGCACATCCAGCTGTGCGCAGGACACTTCTTCGCTGGTCGGTTGAGAACTCGGTGAAGTTAGCTGGAAGACATCGACTTCGTCTTTTTTGCTCGAAGCTCTCGGGGAAACGAGCTGGTAGATGTCGATCTCTTCCGCTTGTTCTCCAGCCAGACGATCTTGATTTATTTGCAGGTCGGAAAATTCGGAGTCGACTCGTCGTTTATCCGAAGACGTCGAAGAACTGCACCTCGGTTCTCCAGGACCTTCCGATCCGCCCAGAGAACACGCTGAATCGGAATCAGGGATTATTATTTCTTCTTTTATGTACGTTAACGACTGTTGAGTCGGCGAAGTGGTGTTAGCTTTTGAGCTTCTCGGTGAAGCGAACTCGAAGATGACTTCTTCTTTTTTGCCCTGAGATCTCGGTGAAGCGAACTCAGAAATACCGATTCCTTCTTTTTTGGCCTGAGATCTCGGTGAAGCGAACTCAGAAATACCGATTCCTTCTTTTTTGGCCTGAGATCTCGGTGAAGCGAATTCGGAGATGACTTCTTCTTTTTTGCCCTGAGATCTCGGTGAAGCGAACTCAGAAATACCGATTCCTTCTTTTTTGGCCTGAGATGTCGGTGAAGCGAACTCGGAGATAGCAACTTCGTGTTTTTTGGCCTGAGATTTCGGTGAAGCTACCTCGGAGATGGCGACTTCTTCTTTTTTGGCCTGAGTTTTCTGGCTAGAGTTCGAAACTTCTTCTTTTTCGTCCGAACATCTCGATGAAGTGATCTGGGATTTACTGGCTGTTTTTTCTTCCTTGCCTGAAGATCGCGGGATGACCGTTTTTGCGCGGTCTTCTGTTTTTTCTCGAGGCCTCGGTGAAGCGAACTGAGAAACACCAACTTCTTCATTTTTGTCCGGAGTATTTGTATTGACTGTTTTTTCCTTCTTCTCTGAAGATCGCGGTATGACCGTTTTTGTACTCTCTTCCGTTTTATCTCGAGACCTCGGCGAAGCGAACGGGAAGATATTGGCCTTTTCTTTCTTGTCCGCAGACTTTAATGGATCCGACTTTGAGCTATTCGAACCTTCACTTTTAGGCAAAGAACTTGGTGAACCGAACTGAGAGATACCAACTTCTGCCTTTTTAGCCAGAGCTCTCGATGAAGCTACCTGAGAGATGCTAACTTCTTCTTTCTTGTCCGGAGATCTCAGTGAACCAATTTGGACTATACCACCTGTTTTGTCCTTTTTGCTCGAAGATTTGGAAATGTCCGTTTTTGTGCCGCCCTCTTCCGTTTTTTCTCGAGACCTCGGTGAATCGGGCGGGCATTTATTTTCTTCCTCTTTTTTGTCGACAGATTTTAATGGATCCGATTTTGAGCTGGATTCTGCATCTTTGTGCGGAGAGATTGGCAAATCTAGCTGAGATACACAGGTTACCTCTTTTTTGTCCGAGGACTCCAATAAACCCGACTTTGAGACTCGAGCTTCGGCGCTTTCGATCGGAGGCCTCGGTGGATCTGATTCCCAGTCAATTTTTTCTTTATCCAACTGCCTCAGGGCACCCGACTTTGAAGCCTCGATTTCTCGTCGTATATTACTTACCGATCTCCTTGGAATCGATTTTATAACTCTGACTTTGTTTTTCTTGTCGCATCTCGTTAAACCCACTTTCGAGCTATTAACTTCATCAGTTTTTTGTGCAGTGCTCGGGGTATCCAATTTCATGCCGATGGTTTTTTCTTCGTCCGAAGACCTCAGTGGATCCGATTTTGTGACGACGATGTTTTCTCTTTTTTCCGAAGAACTCAGTGGAACCGGTTTTGAGCCGATAGTATTTTCTCTTTTTTCCGAAGAACTCAGTGGATCCGTTTTTGGGCCGATGGTATTTTGTTTTTCGTCCGAAGATTTCGGGAGATCGGACTTTGAGCCACCAGCTTCTCCCGTATTATCCGCAGAGTTCCGCGGCAAAGGCTCAGAGTCGGTGGCCTTCTTATTTCCGTGCGCAGAACTCGGTGGATCCGATTTCGAGCCGATCGTGTTTTCAATCCCGTGCGCAGAACTCGGTAGATGCGATTTCGAGCCGTTCGTCTTTTCATTTCCGTGCGCAGAACTCGGTGGATCCGATTTCATCTTTTCTTCTTTATCCAAGTACCTCAGAGGATCCGACTTTGGGTCCTCGTTTTCCCGTGTCTTACCGAGAGATCTCCGTGGAATCGCCTTCGAGCCGATTCTCTCTCTTTTGTCCGAAGATTCCTTGGGATCGGACTTTGAGCCGCCAGCTTCTCCATCCAAAGCGTGCAAGGGGAAAAGCTCAGAGTCGCTGGTCCTTTCATTTCCGCGTGCAGAACTCTGTGGATCAGATTTCGAGTCGGTCGTCTGTTCATCTTCACCCAACCGCCTCAGAGGATTCGATTTCGGACTCTCAGTTTCTTGTATATTATCCCTAGATCGCGGTGCCATCGATTTTGAAGCCCTGACTTTGTTTTTCGTATCGGACCTCGTTAAACCGACCTCCTCCGTTTTGTGTGAAGTGCTCGGTGGATCCGGTTTTGCCTCATCAAAATGTTCTCGCGCGATAGTCGGTGGTTCCACCGTTGCTGTGGCAAGAGATTTTTCCTCTAAGTCCTCGCTGACGATACTACTCGTCGGGAGTCTCTCCTTCGTTTCTGATCTTCCCTCCTCACAAGCTGATAACTTCGGCCCTTCTTTCTCCTCCGACCTTCCCCGCACCTTTATTTCCCCCGTGGGTCTTTGAACCAATTTCGGCTGAAACTTCTTTTTGGCGAAAGTAGTCGGTGACTTCGGCACGGCAAAACCGTCTTCGCGCAGGGACGATTTTTTCTCTCCAAGCTCCGAGCTCGTGGCTTTCGGACTCGGTTTCTCGCGCGCTCCGTCTAACGCCTTTTTGCGAAGGGCGCTCGGCGCATCGGGTACGGTGAAGCAATTTTCCGACGGGCTTTTCAAGACTCCGGAACTTTCCTCCCCAGAAACCGCTTCCTCGACGCTTTTCTTCGCCACCGTCTCGTCTCCCACGCCGACGACCGTCGCTTCCGCTCTGTTCCTTTGATCCGCCTTTGCAGTTTCCTTTTTGCCAATCTTCGCCGCCGGCTGAGGCGACTCGGAGTTCAGGGACGACCCAGCCTCGTCGCCGACTCGCCCGGAAATCGGTGGATTTTCCCTGAGAACGAAGTCGTCGATTTTCTTCTGCGTCGTCCCGTCTCCCACCCCGACGACCGTCGCTTCCGCTCTCGCCTTTCTGTTTCCCTTTCCGGCTCCCTTTTTGCCAATCTTCGCCGCCGGCTGAGGCGACTCGGAATTTTGGGACGACCTTCGCGACCGCGATTTCTCCGACGTCCCAGCCTCGTCGCCTCCCCGCACGGAAATCGGGGAATTCTCCGTCAGGACGAAGTCGTCGAATTTCTTCGGTTTAGCGACGCGCCTCGAGCTTCTCACGAGCGGCGAAGCCTCAGATTCAATTTTTTCGTCAACAGCGTTTTTAGCGCTCCGCTCTCGCGACCGACCGACCGGCGAGGGTGCGGCATTGCTTTTTCTCCCGGCGTTCTTTGCTTTGGGAGGTGTCGGGCAAATCGGGGTTTCGATTTTTGTGGCCGCTGCCGATTCGTCGACGCCGTTCAGTCTTCGATCCGCCTCGGCAGAGCTCGGAGTCGACGATTTTGAAGTTTCGGCTGCATCGCTGGAATTCTGCGCGGACGCGCCGTCCGTCTTTGGTTTCTTGTTCACAGTCGTACAGCCTGTGCTCTGCTCCACCAGCTTGCCGATCGTTATAACAGCCTTGTTGCTGCCCTTTTGATCGACGTTGGTGCCTTGAAGATCCTTCACTATGGGGAGGGTAAATTTAATCGCGTTCGTCGCGTTCTTCGACGCTATCCTGGCATTCGTGTAGCTCGTCAGACCCAGCGTCTGCAGAATTTCCGGCGTCAGGATGAATATCTTCGCCACCCCGCCGGATCCGGCGGAAACCACCGGCGCTGGGACGGCTGGCGTCTCCTCCGATTTTTTGCCAACCGAATCGTTCTCGCACATGGCTGGTTAAGTTCCAATCTGAAAGTAATACAGGTTTATTTTAATCGTTAAAAAAGTTACCTTACGATGTTAATCGCTTCATTATTATTTTCTTGTTTCGGTCGATCTAATAATTTTTAAATTCATTTATTTTCTTCAATAGTCGTAAGTCCACGATATTTCCAGGTTTACCGTTACATAATTGAAAATTACTTTCCAAAGTAAATTGCTAAATGTTTCTTTCGCGTTTGATTTAATTAAATTCTTTTTAAATGTGTTTATTTTCCTTATTACAGTTTAATAAATTGCATCGCATGAGTTGAGTTATTTTGTACTTTTGTATTTTTGTAACATTCTAGTAGTGTACAGACAGCTGCGATATTGCAGTAATTGCTTCAAATCATGGCCGATCAGTATGATGTTAAATGTATTAAGTGCGAAGGAGAAATCCGCTAAATACAAAACTATAAAAAAAAGGTATACAGTCGCGAGTCTCCGGTAATTCAAGGTGCCCAAACGACCTTAGAGACTCGCATGCTCACCCTACATAATTAAGCACCGACTATCAGTAACTATAGTGTGGCAGTTCCAATCCTCATAAATAATAGTCCTATGCACAGCGCGGACCAAAGAAGCTCTTCGCCCGCGATAATAAGACGATAAAATAAATTCAATTGCAAGTTGGATTCGCTTAATTTTTTTTTCTTGTTTCAGTCAATTTAATTCTTTTTGAATTCATTTATTTTCTTCAATAGTCGTAAGTCCACAATATTTCCAGGTTTACCGTTACATAATTGAAAATGACTTTCCGAAGTAAATTGTTAAATGTTTCTTTCTCGTTTGACTTAATTAAATTTTTTTTAAATGTGTTTATTTTCCTAACAATCCTTACAATTTAATGAATTTCATTGCATGCATCGAGTTATTTTGTACTTTTGTAACATTCTAGTATATATGGTCGGCTGCGATGTTGCAATAATTGCTTCTAGTCAAGGTCGATCAGTTTGATGTTAAATGTATTAAGTGCGAAGGAGAAATCCGCTGAATACAAAACTATAAAAAAAAAGGTGTAGAATCACAAGTCTCCGGTAATTCAAGGTGCCCAAACGACCTTAGAGACTCGCATGCTCACCCTACATAATTAAGCACCGACTATCAGTAACTCTACTGTGTCAGTTCCAATCCTCATAAATAATAGTCCTACGCACAGTGCGGACCAAAGAAGTTCTTCGCCCGCGATAATAAGATGATAAAATAAATTCGATTGCGAGTTGGATTCGAACGTGGTTCTCGCGATAACGAGTCGAACGACGAACCACCTCGGCCAAAAAGAACTTTCGATCTTTCGTTCACCGACATCGAACAAGTAGGCGAAAGCGGCCCACGATAGGAACGCAAATTTTAACCGTTCAATCAATTCTATCAAAAATGCACGACACTCCTGCAACTTCGTAGGCGACACGTGAATCGACGGAGACGTTTTTTTTCATTACCTGCACACGAGATATCACAACGCAGGTTATGTCCAATCGCACAGGTCGCCGAGGCCTTCGTCACACTCGATTCTTATCGAAGACTCTCTGCGACGGACAACGAATTGACGAACAGCCACAGCGAAGCGAGGTGACGATATTTCGTCGATGAAAAAAAAAATTATGTTGCTAATTGTCGACAAGCCGTCTCGAACTCACGACACCCCGAGCTCTCGTGCCAGCTCCGGCAATGCGACCGCACGTTTCACATGTGCACATTCGGCCATTTTTTTTTTTTTCTATATAGCATATATACATACAGTACTGGCTCGCGAAAGTGTATCGGGCGCATCCTTCGGGCGTTGCTCCTGTTGGAAATCCTGTGCAAATGTTGCATCATAATCCGCAGAGATTAAAATTCCAACATACAGAAAGCGATCTTTTTTTATCTCGGGGCTTGGTTTTTCTTTAATCTATAGATTCATATTTTTGTCTGTTTTTTTTTTATAGGAAAATATCTTGTGTGTTATGTTTTTCGTTCAAATAGTTTATGCCTTGTGCTTTCGATTCACCACGTGTAATTTCTGTGCTAAGGAATTTTCCGAAATAAATTACGAATAACACATTTTGGACTTAGGCGAAGTTCCGGTAAAAATTATCGTGATGTACCACGTGTTCGAAGATGACCTTGAAGATATCTGCGCGAGACTATTTCGAGTTAGAACGGTGATGTTTTGCATCGCGGAAACTTCGCTCGGAGAATAAAATTCAACAATTTTGTTTTCCTCCAAAAGACGTGCATTTATACAGACTTGCCAAAGATGGAATTTAATGTCGTGAGCATATCTTCAGACACATATGAAGATGACCCTCAAGATATCTGCACGAAAATTCTACGAATATTTTTTTTGGTTCTTCCCAAAGTCGTGCATAGAGATTTGTTATGTTCGAAGTCTCGCGGATTTAGGAAGGGGGTAGTTGGGGTTTTCAATGAATTCGTCAAGTCAATGAAGTAGATCGGCTGTTCGAACGTACATATTTATTTGCAAAGTTCATGTATAAACCTAAACCATTCGCCTGAGAAGTTCGTTGATCTTGTCCTCGCGATTACCGAAGTCACCGCCCTCAACGTAGTGATTGGTCTTCTTGCGCCATCCGCCGTTCGGTGTGTTTAGCTGTCAATGAAAAATTAACCATTAACAATCGATAATTATAGATAAGAATAGAGATTTTTTCGTTAAACACGAAAATACAGTGTTTAAGCTTTAATCGAAGCCCAGCGACGTAAAATTCGCTAAGCAGCCGAGAAGCTCGTATTGCTCTTCGACATAGTAGGAGGCGATTGGCTACCGAGGAGCACCAATTACCATGCCTATGTCGATCCTTCTACCGAGCCGTGACGCTAATTTTTTGTAGGCGCCCATTGACCAAAAAATAACAATCAATTGACCGTCTTTTTTTATTACAGAAAATGTTTGTTGTGACCGTAATTTTTTTCGGGCTTCACAAATATGGCCAGAACTGTAAAAACACGTACATAGTTGAGATTTTACTATAACTTATTTGTCACGAATTTTTTCAACTTTTCAGCAGTCTAGTTTGATTTTAAACGAATTTTTCTCCCTCATTGACTTCGTAATTATACGTATTTAAATTTTTTATCAATTAATTCATCAATGAAAGAATATTATAAAATGAATAAAAAATTAATTTTTTTCAATGACGGTGTCTTTACCTTGAACGGCCAGAGGAAGTTGCTGGCGTACTTGAACTTGGGTCCGACGGTGAAGAGTTCGTGAATCAAGTCCTCCGTGCAGATGATTCCGGAACGGCCTGAAGGAATAAAAATGTCATTAATAGATCGATCGATCTTAAGATCAGACATAAGATTTTACGAATAATCGATGTTTGTACGAGACGAACCCGAATGCGTCTAGAGATCGTGCGTCTAGACGAATTCACGGATCATTTCCAGTTTGCTTTCCGACAAGATGGAAGAGAGAAGTTTTTTGAAGAATAAAATCTATCTACCGACTCCCATGGACATGTCGCGACTTAGAGAACGGCGATTATTTTGTTCGCTCACCGAGTTTCCTCTCGACGATAGTGTTGCTCGTGATCGGGATGCGCTGACGATCGATCTTGGCGAATCCACGCTTGTAGATCAACTCCCGGATGGACTTCAGGTTCGGGTAGCCCCAGGTGATGTAAGGCTCGACGATACGCAACATGTTGATCGTCGCCTTGTTCAACTTCACGAAGACTCCATTGTTGATCTGTTTGAGTCTGAAGAGCTGGAGCACCTTGCGCGGCTTCGGGGCGATTTGGTTCACACTTTAATCGTTAAAAAAAATTCCGATAGATCATTTGGAGAGACAATTTAAAAAAAATATATATATATGTATATTAAAATGTATGTAAATTAAAATATATGCAAGTGTGTATATATTTTGTTTTCCCGTGTACGATGACGAAAACTTACCCACGAATACGGATGACGAAAGCTAGACGAGCCTCTCCGGGAATGTAGTAGTTGCCGCGGTTCTTGGCCTGCCTCTTCAACCTGATCTCATCGCGTTCCTTTGTTCTGTACTCCTTGACGTACTGCTCGGCACGCTTGAAGATGTCTTTCCTCTTCTTGTAGTGGGCGGCGCGTTGCTGCAAATTTAATGCGAGAAATATTAATTTAGATATTACAGACGTTTCGAGGGCAATTTCGTATTCTGGAGAACAATAGTGATATTATTACATTACAATGTCATAATATATTATCTATAATGTAATAGGAGTAAATGGGATAAAATGGACAATTTTTACCAATGTTTCACACGATTAAAAAAAAATTATTTAAAAAACAGAGACTGACCCATCTTGTCCCACTCACTACTCCATTATACCCAAAGTATGAAAGTTTAACTATATAGAGAGCAAAAAAAAAATTAATATTGTCCATACAGTCTCCATAGATTGTAACTTTTATTCCTGCAATGATTAGTTGGATCCAGCATAGCGTTAGGAAATGGCTATAATGTGAGTTGACGTACCTTGATGGAAACCCGTAAGTAACATTACATTATTGAAGTAAACTGATCAAAATGCACAGTTTTTATCCATGTATGACAGGATACAATTTTTTTCATTTAAAAAGATGGACCGGTCCATTTTGCCCCATAATCTCCATTATATTGTTAATATTGTCGATGCAAAGCCTGCGTGAATTGTAACTTTTGTTCTTGCAATGATAGACTCAATTAAGCTTAGCATGAGCAAATGGCTAAAATGCGAGCAGACGTACCTTGATGGAAACCTGAACTCTTGCAGCTCTGGCGGTTTCGCGACGCTTCCTCCTCTTGAGTACCGACTCGGGCACCGCCGGCAGTTTCTTGGGAGGCGCAACTTCCTTCTTTTTCCTGTGGAAAACGACAAAGCAAGATCAGTAAGAGAAAGTAAAGCACATTGTTGTTGTTGTCACGTTGCGAGTGCGGTGAACCAAACGATCAGAGGTTAGGATTTATCGAAGTCCATTTGACGCCGCACGAACACACGAGTCGACAAACTGTACGAAAAAAAATTGAAATTTCGCTGGCAGTTTTCGCCGCGATGCGAACAATGCGTTGGAAAAATAATCGCCCGAGGCGTGCGCGTGCGACAATCGTGCGAGAGACAGGCAGCTGATAACCGACGACACTTTGCACGGTAATTTTCGAGCGAGAGTGAAAAACTATATATGGAAAATTGTTCGTCGTCTTTCGTTTAGTCGTTGCGACGCGTCGTGAACGATACTCCGAGTAAAATCGACGGGATGTTCGACGATTACTTTCAATCAAAGAATTTTACTCACGCGTCCGCCATTCTTGCGAATTGGTAAAGAAGTTCGGAGCCCGGGTTCGTGCGCCACCTCGACGACGTACCGCGCGAAGTTGGCGTCCGAGGAGAAAAAGTACTGCCAACTGCTCTGGCGGAAACGTTTGAAAAGTATGCTCCAAGTATATTCCAATTTTTTTATTTAATTGTCGTGACTCGAGTAAGTTGTGTAGTGTGTTTTATATATTTTCGGTCGAAATACCGAACGAATATTAATCGCTATGGCGAGATCGTTTGAAAAGCCAAGTTAATTAACTTAGTAGCACCAAAAAAAAAAAAAGATTTCATATATTCGCACATATACATCGATGTTAAAAGGCCTTGACCCGTATATGTTAATAATAAATAAATAAATATTCCACGTATAATCCAAGGTCAAGGCTATTTCAATTTTTTAATGTAATTATCGTGGCTCGAGCAAATCGGCTACTGTGTTTTTTAGTGTTTATTGTTTGGTCGAAATCCCGGACGAATATTAATCGCTGTGGCGGGAAAGTTTAAAAAGCCAAGAATACTCCAAGTATATTCCAAGGTCAAATATATCCCATTTCTTTAAATTTAATTATCGTGCCTTAATTAAGTCGTATACTGTGTTTATAATGTTTTGTTTCTTTCGATTGGAACAATCGAGAAAGAGCAACAGCATCGTGTCGTTATGGAATTTTGTTTCCCACATTAGTTCGCACGGAGTCGCTCTGCCTCGCTCTTGCCCCGTTCCAGCCAGTCCACGCGTTGTTGTGACTCGACGCACGCGGTCGTTCCCAACCGTCGTGCTCTAATCTACGATCTACCTCGTACAGCGTTTTCCTTATAAAATGACCGAAAGCGACGACGACGAGCCCCAACTGAGCAATTCGACGCTAGCTGCTCTCCAGGAATTTTACAAGGAACGCGAAGAACGTGAGAACAAGCTGAAAAAAGTAATCGACGAGCAGAATGGTTCGGTAGCGGACGTCACTTTCGACGAGGATTGGGTCAGTTGGCCAGCGTGCGATCGATCTTTCTTTACACTCGTTAATCGTCTTCGATCTTAATTCAAACTTGTGTTTCTCGCAAAAGTTATCGGAGTTGTTTGTATTCTGCAGCAATTGAGTCAATTCTGGTACGACGACGAGACCGTCGACGCCTTCGTCAAGGCTGCGATCAAATCCACGAAAGCCGATGGTAAAATAGCACTCGTTTCTTGTCCAACTCTGTACAGAGCTCTGAAAAAGGTTGCCGGCGACCGTACAGGTAAGTGTCTCGACTGCAAGCTATCATACGTGCATCTGAAACGTTGCAATGATGTATACATATATATATATATTGCTGACAGTGACTCTCTTCGAGTACGACCAGCGGTTCGCAGCCTTCGGGGAGGACTACGTTTTCTACGATTACAAATCGCCTCTCAGCGTTCCTAGAGACATGTCCAGTGATTTCGATCTCGTAATAGCCGATCCGCCCTTTCTCTCGGAGGAATGCTTGACGAAGACGTCCGTGACTGTAAAGTTTCTGTCGAAAAAGAACGTCGTTGTATGCACAGGTATATCGGGCGTTCTATACTCGTTCGTTTGTTCGAATATCGACGATTATATTTTCGTAACGATGGTCTCAAAAATCAAAACACGCACAGGTGCAGTAATGGCCGATCTCGTCGGAAGACTTCTGGACGCGAAAAAGTGCGCCTTCATGCCTCACCACAAGAACAACCTCGCCAATGAATTTTGGTGCTACTCTAATTTCGAATTCGACGAAGCTTTGCAATAAAAGAAAAAAAAAAGAAAAACGGGTAACTTTTCATTGCCGCTATTATTTACTAATTTTCATTTAGGTGTTCTAAACTTTTCCAACGCGACGAGTTGAATGCTGTCCATCGTTTAGACGATATGAAACACCTCCCTTCTCGTCCATCCGGGGCTCAGTCGGTATCAGTTTTTGATTGCAGATTGCAGAAAAGTCGATTACAGTTTTTGTAATCAACTTTTCTCGCGAGTTCTCTTCTGTACGGTCAAAAGAAAAGCCACATCAAAAGCGAATATCATCTCTCAATGAGACTTTTTTTTTGACCGTTAAACTTGGTTACAGTTTTTATTACCGACCGCGGTATTGCTCTTCAAAGGTGCAGTAGCGAAACTTCGGAAGTTAAAACGCCATAGGATGAAGATCATCGGTTATTGTTAGTATTTCTATTCAGTACCTTTTTTTATAATTCGTTATTCATGCTATTTCCATTACTATCAGTGTGTTCATATTTCGGATTGATTGTAAGGGAAAATACTCGCGCTACAGTGTTGTTTAGGCACAAAAGCCTATTAACTTGCTTGTAATTGGGCTCGGCCCGTTTGTACGAATAAATAAATTAATAATAAAAATTCAGTAATATTATTATTTATTTATTTATTTATGCAGATAACAAATACATATATTATCTCTATTGTCATCTGAACTGTAAAAATTGTCAATATAAGTCCGTCCCATCAATAAAATAACAACAATAATAATAATATGGTTGTTTGGGCATAAAAAGCCTATTCTTCCTTGTAATTGGGCTCGGCCCGTTTGTATAAATAAATAAGTAAATCAATAAATAAATAAATTCACTCTTCGAGGAGCGATCGGGCAATCGACCGGCCGCAAACGTCGACCGGCGTTCGAGGGGAGGGCGGTGCGAGATCAATGTTTAAATAGAGGAACAGCGTGAAAATGGAACGCGAAAAAAAATGGTGCGAATACAGACACGCGCGTCCGAGGGATTAAAAGTTCCTAGATCCGTACGGGGAGAGACCAATGGACCCCGCGGTTAGTCCGCGATAATAAAAGGGAAACGGACACGCGATGGAAAGCGTAAATATTTACATCTTTTGAGCTGTTCCGTAGGGGTACATTTTTGTTTGTTACGATGATCGACGGAAACATATCAATGGAGGAGGACACCGAACTGCGGGACCTCGTGGTGCAGACCCTCGAGAATAATGGCGTTCTCGCTAAACTTCGGGTGAGCTTTTGTACCCCCTGATATTTACCGATAAACACGCAATTTTTTTGCAGGTTATGCGAGGTCCTTGCGTGCGCCTACGCGACACGCGAAACTTATTTCATATAATTATCTCTATCGTACTTCCTCGGCCGTTCGAAGTTTGTTGATCGTTCGAGCCTTCTTTTTATATTATTTTTATTTTTCCGTTCTAATTCCGTAGGCCGAGCTCAGAGCAAGTGTCTTTCTGGCGCTCGAGGAACAGGAGGCCGTAGTGGTGAGTTAAATATACACGTTTCTCAGCGAAATTAAAAAAAAAAAAGTGCACTTCCTGTTTACCGCCCGAGACACTCGAGCGATGTTATTATTTCTTTATTTTTTTTCAGTTGTTTATCAATGGACCTCCTTGATTTCCTTGATTCCAGTATTCAAATATAGATGTGTCTTGCAACTAATAAGATCTTTCAATTCCAATGGAAAAAAATAGTCAAATAATGTTTAATTTCAACTTAAATCAGACTCCATTTACTTTGTATATTGAATTATTTATTTAAACGTGACTCTACTTCTTACAGGCTATTTGTACTTTCTCTGATTATGGATTTATTATTATTATTATTATTATTATTAGTAAATTATTATTATTATTATTAAAGTAAATTTTGACTTTTGAAATCAGCTTCTATATAAATGCTCTTTATATAAAAATGTATAAATTGATTTCATTTTTGATTACATTTATGAACTGTGTTTCTATTGCATCTACGAGTACTGTCCGGCCCTTTTTTCCATGGATGTTCCGAAGTATGGACTGGGTGCTGATTTTAAAAAAAATGATTTTTCTCACAGAATCCAGAACCGCTGCTCAACAAAACGGTCAAACAGTACCTGGCTAATTCGGACGGAAAGTTGCTGTTTTCACTGGTGAGAGAGTTTCTGGAATACTTTGGACTCGACTACACCATATCCGTCTACGATTCCGAGACGTACTTCGGGAAGGAGTACAACTATGCAGGGAGAAACAAATTGTCAGAGAAATTGGGTATCAGCACTACGGAGCCGTTGCTCAGCGAAATTCTCAAGAACAGCATCAACGGTGCCTTCAACACTACACAGAAGGTTCCATTTCCGATCTCAACTTGATTTTTAAAAATTAATTATTATTAACAAAATTAATATTATTCTATTAATTATTCTTATTGATAAAGTTAGTATCATTTTTATCAATTATCGTTGATAAAATCAGTATTATTGTACATTAATTTTTTTCAATTTTTTTTTTATTACAGAGTGACTCGGGTGAGTCAAGACTAAACAAAACGAACGAAACATCGACGCACTTTTCTAACGCGACCTTCGAGGTTTCCGTACCGAAGATCGAGCACAAGGACTCGGCATCGCTCTCGAACGACAACGACTCGTCCGAGAAAGCGGAGAGTACGACCGACACGAGTCCGGAAATACCGATAAACGTGACAATAACGGATAAGAAAAAATCATCGAAATCATATCCGAACTCGCTGATCGACACGTCGAGCTGCGAAACGGAGAACAAATCACTCAGGGATAAAGGGACGTGTCACGAGAGCGTGCGAGAGTCCGAGGTGAGCGAGGGCACGGCGAACAACAACGTGAAAATGAGCAAGCTGCCGTTCACTCAAAACAATCAAAATATAACGTCAAACTTTACGAGCCAAGAAACCAAAATAGATAACGAAACGAATTTAGTTAACAAAAGTGAGCAACTCATCAAGTTCGACGAGAGCATCACGTGCGAGACGAAGACAAATCAAAACGAGGACGCGGCGTCGAAGCAGAAGAGCAACGATCTACAGATAACGAACAACGCACAGAACATAAAGCGCACGGACGCCGAAAATAATTTCTCTAAGACCGTTTACTT
This sequence comes from Ichneumoninae sp. B BG-2022a, assembly GCA_030522725.1. Lineage (NCBI taxonomy): Eukaryota > Metazoa > Arthropoda > Insecta > Hymenoptera > Ichneumonidae > Ichneumoninae sp. B BG-2022a. The sequence continues at coordinate 10,256 of JAPYZD010000940.1, read as the reverse complement.
CGAGGAGATTATCGTCGACGGTAACAAACAGAAAGTCGGCGCCGTGCAGAAGAGCGAATCACTCCTCGGCGAACTGCCGCCTCTCGCGCCGAAGAGCAATTCTATATTCGGCGATTTGCCACCGTTGAACGGCAAAAAGACCAACATAAACGACCTGAAGGAACTTATGGACATTGGTCTGGGTGAGTTAGGCGCGATATAAAACGAAAAAAAAAACAAATCGAGATTTTCACAAAGCTTCGTAGTCTACTTTTGCGTATGAAGTTTCGATGAACAATACTTTGGCTTCCTCACTGAGGGAGCTTTGTCGGTAAAAGAAAATAATCTCACCGTTTTTTTTAACAAAGTTCGAAAATTCGTAAAATTTTATGATCGAAATCATTTTACTAAACTCCGCTCTAGAGAAGTTTTTATTAAAATCTCGACAATTTTTTTTATGAATGCGAAGTTCTGTGTGGAAGCAAAATTGATAATTTTGATAATAATAACAGTGCTAATCTAAGAATTGTTATTATTATAAAAATTGTATTTAAAAAAATATTTTAAAGTATTTGGATCGACTATTCGCCTTTCATCGGTATCTTCCGATCGGAATCGGTGATCCGATTTCTTTCGGTGATTTAAAAAGAAAAGAAAAAAAAAATTTATTGAAATTTCAGTCGGCGACGGTACGGAAAACTACGAGGAGGACTTCGCGTCGTCGGCGTCCGGGAGCGCGAACGAGCAGAGTCCCGCTAAGGGGCCGGACATCGAGTCGCCGGAGCGAATTTCGGCGAAAGTGCAGAAAAAGACTAGGCAGCAGGAGAAGAGTCACAGCGCGCGGACCGACGACATAAGCGAGGAGATCGACGAGATCGAGGAGGTATTTAGCAACGCGTCTTGCGTAAGTAGACAAATGGATATTTGAAAAAAATTCCAAAAAATCAAAGCAAAAAAAATGAGGTCTTTAAAGCATCTCGCTCTCGTCCGGTAAATTATCACAGAACGGAACGTTGTACTTTGCAGCACGAAGACACCAGCGGGGATAACGGTGTATCGAATTTTGCTATGGGTATTACTGCAGACTATAACGAGGAGGTGTAATTTTTAAACTAATTTTTAAAAAAACTTAGTCGTTTAAGACCTAGGGATAGGTGGGGAAGTTGAATTATCGCCTAAATCTGGTGGACGATTATTATCCTATTAGGACATTTTTATTGTTCGATGTCTATGCTGCTGGATTAACGAGTCCCGTATCGAAGAACTCGAGCTCGATAAATGCGGGCCTTTCGTGCGCGGTTGAATGTCCTCTTTGGGGAGGGTCGACACCCTTACACACTGCCAGATGTGGGGCTCAATAATTTTTAAGATGCGCTGCAAAAGAACGTAGAAGGAATAATCGTTCTGAATCGGCATTCGTCTATCGGGAGTCGTGTGTTTATTAATCTATTTTTTAACAGAAACACGATGATAAATTCTAAAAAAAAAAAAACAAAAGCAAGATATTTTTCTACAATTCGTAGCGGTAAGAGAGACTGCCTGGTTATCGATGGTTAACGGTATTATTTAGCGAAACAGCCTGTTGGAATTTTCACATATTTCGTTCGCCTTGTTAGTCACAGAGTGTGCGATTACCATTTTCCTGCATTAATTTGCATCGGCCGTTTTACGAAAAAAAAGTAATTGTCCCGTTTGATTTTACTGCTCATCCGGACAATCTTCCTCCTGCGTTATTCTGCGGTAAATGCGCTTAGTATTACTACTCGTATGTAATAATCACAATGTGGAGAAAGAGGACAAAATGGGGGGAAAAAACAAAAGTTAAAAAAACACTTTCGAGGACCGGACGACGAGGCGAATAACGAGGGCCTGGTTAAGGACGCATCACACGTAGATTCTCAGCCAAAAGTGAGAATTTTGAACACTTGCTGATGGTATAACAATCTGAAAAAAAAATCATGATTTTTTGAATTCATATGAATCAAGCAAATTATTTAAAATGAGAAAATAGAATGTTCTCTGATTTTCTTTCAAACTATTAATTATTAAAATAATTTTTTAATAACTGTTTGGCATTATCATTATGCAAAATCAAAGGTCTTGAAATCATTAAAGCGGCTGATTTTTTTTTAGGTTTTTGGCTTATCGTAAATTGCTGACATTTTGATCGAATTAAACTTTTGGTTGAGAATTTATGTGTGAAGCATCCTTAACGGAAGTCCGCGTTAACGCGCTTTCGTACCGAAATTTCGCTGATCGTTTGTTTCGTTCGCCTTTATAGAGAGAAAGAGATAATAATCACAATACACACTCACACACACGCGCACGTACACGCCATGCACATAATATTACGACTGAACTTTGTGCATTACCTCATTCAACTAAAGTTAACTCGAATGGTGTCCTTGAATGGATACCGGTAAATCATCCGTCTGAAAACAAGTGGATTGCCTAAAAAGATCCATAAAAATTATTTTCTCGACTATAAATGGTGCTACAATGTTTGAAAAAACTAAAATTATTTATGAGAGTTAAAGTTGCAAAAGAAAAAAAAGAGAATGATGATAAAAAAAAAAAATGAAAAACAACCCGAGTAAAATTAGGTGCTCATATATTTTCTTGGATACGCGTATCGCCAAGATTGTTTACGAACGTAAATGAAGCAAACAAACAAACAAAAAACACTTAGAGTATTACTTGAACTTTTGGGCAATCCAGTATACAACGTGAAATATTGAAATAACGTTGATAAAAAAAGAAAGAAAAAGAAAAAAAAATGAAGATAAAATGAAAAATTAAACACTACGCCCCCGTATGAGATGCAATAATTCCAAGTACAACCGAAGGTGGATCAAAACTTGATGCATGACAAATCAAAATCCTTTTGTAAACAATGTTTGGTCGTTGTTCATATTTACAAAAGAATTTTTATTAACCGGTATAAGGAAAACGAAAAAAAAAAACTAAAAAAAAAATAAGAGTGTAAAGATCGGGGACGGTGAAGCGACGAAGCCGATTCAATTATCGTGATTTATCCTGATCGATCGATCCCGTAGGTAAGCCCGTTGCTCGTGAATTCAACGAGCTTCGATCTACGAAGCTCCGAACGCAGCGAACGTCTTAAATAATAATATTGATAATACTTAAGATACAGAAAAAAATACAATGAACAGAAGATTAAAAAAAAGAAAACAAGCAAGCAAACAAACAAACAGGTGTGTTCCTGGCCAATCAGCGTGGTTACAGTGTATTATCCGTACAGGACATTGTATGATCGAATTAACAGATTCAGTACTGCAGGTCGAACATTCCCACAATTTCGTAGAGAGTAGGAAACAGACACATTCCATGCTTAAGATAATTCTTTAATTGGCTAGCAATAGCAAACGCGTACAATAACTAGTATTTTTCATTGTAGTTCATAAGACAAAAAAAACACTGTAGGAAAAATTATCTTGTACGATTATCGCGAGATTTTTGTTTTGTTTTATTTTTTTCGTACCGGTCGATCCGTTAATTTTTGTTTGTTTCGTTGTTTTTTTCCCTGTTTATAAAAGGGGCATAGAAATATCGGATTCGTTATCGTAGTAATTGTTTTTTGCGCTTCAATCAATTGTAACGCGAAACATTTCGAGTTCTCGAGAATTAAAAAAAAAACTGCGTTCAAAGTCACGCCATCGTTTTATTTTGTACAACTCGATGATAGGCAGAAACTGAACGGATCAAAGTATTAATGAAAACATTATCCGCCGCGACGGTACGATTATCCGTTATCCGAGAATAAGCACAGATAATCAATTTGTAACCACGTTGAAAGATTGGTAGCTATATCGTGCCTTTTAGCGTGTATGAACAGTTAATATTTAATTATATATAAAAGAAAGAGAAAAAAAAATCATACAAAAAGAAAAAACAATGCAAATAAATACTGTGGAATTGTGGGGGTTTTTTTTTCATGAAACAATCTCTGTTAATTATTTATGATCTTTTTTTTCCGTCGTCATTTATCTTTTTTTATTTCCTTCGTCTACGATGTAATTATATTCATGTATATGTTATTTATTTTATAAAGATTTTACTCTTTTGCACTCGAACAAGTTTTGTCCTTACCATGTTTTTCCATTGCACGCGCGAGTTCCGTATTTTTTCATTCCAGCTGTAGTTTTCATTCGAACGAATATTCGTTTTTAAAATCTCCACCCTCTCCCCCCCCCCCGCTGAGCTTTTTATACTCTGTTAACAATATCTTTGATGGATTATCGTTTGCATTATGCACACTGTACGACCCCGTATAGAACAGTATGTTTAATTGTAAAGTTCAATAATTTGTAAACGGTAATTTAAACGAAAAAATCGTGTTGCACGTATTGAAACACTAAAGCGGATCGGACATCGTGAGTCTGATTCTGTATTTAAAATTAAACAAAAAAAAAAAAGAAAAAAATTTCGTCAGAAAAATAGAGAGGCAAAGTGTGAATAGTTGCCGTTCAGCACGTCTCTCATGATTCATAAAATTTATCAGTGTCCAAGCCACGACTACTACACGTATTGTACAGAGTCCACATGTGCGAAATCCTAATGCAGCCTGACTTTGGACTCTGCCGTACTCGACGTTGCTGTTCCTATTGTGTAACTTGTATTATATAAAAAAAAAAAGAAAAAAAAATGAATAATGATTGTAATAATTGTATCCAACATTCCAAATACAACAATTGTATTTACAGATACGTATGATTACTGACGCGTTACACTGGCTTTCGTTGTACACGAAAGTACTTTTTGTACGAGTGAACAACTATGACTTAAACAAAAAAATGCGGGAGAACACAATTCGGCTATAAACGCGAATGTTCACAGAGTGTTTTTTCTAGTAAATGGTAATACATGGATTTAACAACAAAAAAAAACCCAAAAAAAAACAATTTATTTTTTTTAGGCATCGACGTCGATCTATTTACATTCTATTCCGTTCTCTCTGTAATCTGTCGCTGTATGCCTTGGAGACGACGTTGAAGGCGTCCATGTATCGATCCATGCACATGGCAACGCATTTCTGTAAGGCGAAAGGTTCGATTGGTCTTCGGAAAGATTTTTGTTTCGAGGTTAGACTCGTCCGGTCGCAATGAACCGTTTACCTGTTCGGAGCTGTCGAGCGACGTGCCGGGCTTCGTGACGCACTTTTTAAAGCACTTTTCGGTCATTTTCTGCAAAGCGAACCGTCGTTAATTCACCGATCGGCGGGACAACGTGACAAAAAATAATTATGCAATGTTACCGTGAGCAACTCTTGAGCGTTAGCTAAAGCGATCTCCTGCTTGACTTGCTGCATAAGTTCGTCCCTGTCGACCCCCGACAAAGCTCCGGCTTGTATGGAATCCATTTTTTATTTTTCACTGCCGATCTGTCGGATCTTCTTTGATTTTTAAAGAGAAATAATTTTGAACTCATAAACCGAAGACACTTCGCGAGAACGAAGCAGCCTTGCCGGCGGTGTGGATGGAAATCAACGGAGGGGAGAAACGCTTGCAGCGTGAAGTTGGCTGCTTAATAAAAATTACTTCGTCCGACCATCGATAGGTTGAAGTACCGCAGCTAACTTCTGGGGACACATCGTGTGATATGCATCAGTAAAACTAGGTTAAGAAAACGTCTTAAAATACGTTCTGCGGTGCATTCTTATTCTTATCAGCAATTCATCGGGTCTTCAAGTCTGATGAACTTTCGATTTGGCGTTTTTCGTTATCGCAACGCGACTGCGCATGCGCACGGTCGTTTCTCGGTAATTCATACCTGAAAACAACCGTGCGCATGCGCAGTCAAGTTGCCATAACGAAAAACGCAAAATCGAAAGCACCTCTGATTGGCCGACTGCCCAGCCTAAGAGAATCATTTATTGCTCTGATAAAAGAAAAACAAAGCTATTATTATTCCCCGATCATCGTGAGCGGGGGAATATTCTGTATCAGCAATTATAAAGTTTCAACTCGCGAGCGGTGTGCATTAAGAAAATAAAAAAAAAAAAATGACCTCGAAACTTGCAAGTGTTCAGCGAACCAATGGGATTCTCGCAAATCCGCATCGCAGCTCAATGGGACGTCGGTGGTAAGAACGAGCGGTCTATGAGTGCGATTTTCTCGTTTTTATCGTGAAAACCGTAAGAACGAGTGCACCGCCCAACGCTCCCATCGGGAGAATGCGTCCGTGTCTTCGACTCATGCCTCTTCCGTCCGCTGTCTTCGCGATGCGCCGTAAGCCCGTCAACGTCGCTGGCAATGCGTCGAACGACGACGGTCCACAAGTTCGTCCCGCGCGCGTACGTGCGGAGAGCGAGTTCTCGAAGTCTACGTTCTTCCGAACTCGCCCGAACCGCGCTCTACCTTAGCTGCGCCGAAAACCGAACTCCCCCCTCCAGCCGCCAGCTTCGAGCCTCGCGTACGCGTTCGCCTTCGTGTCAGTCGGTGCAAGTCGGTGTAGCGCGGTGTAGGTTGTTTCCCACCTATGGAGTCGCCAGTGTGCTCCGAAGCGGCGTAGATATTTTTTTTTTGTTATCCCAAGCTGTTAACGGGAGCTCGCGCGGAGCTGTGAGAGAAAATATTAAACGAGTGAAACCCTCGTCGAGGCGCGCGTTGGACACGCGCCTGTTAATCGGGGACGCCTCGAGAGTGACCGAAGGATTTTTTAATCGCGTACATGGAGCTCGCGGAAGGATAGAATAATGCTGGTGAGCGAACGGGCGGGAGAGATCGCGCTCTCGGTGGGAGTAGCGAGCCATTCTAATAAACTCCTGTGTACCTTTTTTTTTTCACTCGACTGTGTCGCGCATTTCTACGTCGTTTCGTCTCCGAGGGCTCAATTGTCGTCGCGAGCGAACTCCAGAACAGAAATAAGCGAAGCCTTCGTCGACGCCGCGGTGACACTCGATTCTTTTCTTTTTTTTTTGCCTTTCTTGACTCTCTCGGGGCTTTATCGATACACACGGCGATCTTACGTCGGCGACCAACATTCACCCACCCACTTTCCCTCTTCTCTTTATAGTTCCTCTATACCGCTCGGGACAGAAACAAAAACACATTCCTCGAGGCGAAGGCGCGTTGTCGACATTCGCCAATTTCGGCCTCGCGATGCACCCGATTATTCTTCGCGGAGTTTCGTCGCGCAGACGTTTCTGTGTTTTTTTTTGTCGTCGAGAGGCAAACTACTCTGATGAAACTCTGCGATTTATTTTTTTTTTTGTAATTTGTTAACGGATTTTTAGCTGACGAGTATTCGAATAGAGATTTGTCTTTTAACTATTTTGATATATTGATTTTAAGGCCAAAAGAGTGAAAAAAAAATGTTGTTTCAACATATAACGTTTTGTTAAATTGGATTCTGTTATAGTATAGTTTAAATTATTAAAACTTTCTTTTTATTCAGATTATTTAGACTTACTTACACTTAACTCTATTTTGGACAGACTGTTCGTACTGCAGTGTTAACTTCCGTCCGCGATTCTAGAAGACGCTGAATTATTTTCCCTGGTAAACCCGATCAGGCGCCTGGTGAAATTTTGGTTCATCTTTACGAGCTTCCTCTCATCAGAGTTTTCGATCGACTTTCACGAACACTGAGAAGGAAAAAATCAATTTTCTTTTCGCTCCCGAACATGCTTTACTATATTTTTTCTTATACCGGATATCTGATTTTTTTGTTGTATAATATCTGTAACAAAAATCCATAGAATTTTGACCGATTATCAGTAACTTTTTTTTAGAATTTTTATTTATTTTGTATTTTACAGATAAGTTGCAATTAGTACGGTGAACAAATTTTTTTTTTATTACCTGCTGGAAAACGAGGCGATGGAGAACTCAATTTTTTGTTCCTAAACTCACGTTACTATGTTTTTCTTATATCACATTATTTAATTTTTTGTTTCACATCATTTTTATTAATACCCTGTTTCATCAGCATTTTTTTCTCTGTTATGCGTGTAACTTTTACCATTCCACTTTATTCTGTCTTTTATAGACGACCAGTTGCAATTGGTACGATGGATACATTTTTGAAAAATGTTCTACAATGAGACGATCCATTGATACATTTCTTATATTGAATTATTTAATAAATAAATAAATAAATAAATAAATAAATTTATTTATATACGGATCAAGTCCTTCAATCATGAATTATAACATGGGAGTGCATGCATACAATGCGTAATATGCCCATCCATCAATTGAAGCGATACAAAAGAAGAGAAAATAAGATTATTATTATTATTTCAATTTACAGAAAGTAACTTTAATATGAATGGAAAATATATATAGATAATGTGATTAATACTTTTAATATAACTTTTATGACAAAAATCCATAGGATACCCGCATTTTAACTAACGCCCTGTTTTATCGGCATTTTTTTCTCCGTCACACGTGTCCTATTTACCATTTAATTTAATTTTCTATTTTACAGCCAAAGCCTTACAATCGGTAAAACGAATTAATTTTTGTATTTTTATTTTCCACAGGGAGACGATCCGCCGTATCTCTCCGTCGGCACGGAGGTCAGCGCCAAGTACAAGGGTGCGTTCTGCGAAGCCAAGATAAGAAAGGTCGTTCGCTCAGTGAAGTGCAGAGTGACTTACAAGCAGGGACTGGGAACGGCGACGGTGACGGACGAGCAGATAAAGGGAACGCTCAGAGTGGGCGCGTCGGTGGAGGCAAAGCACGCGGACAGAAAGGACTTCGTCGAGGCAACGATAACGAAGATCCAGGACTGCAGCCAGTACACGGTGGTGTTCGACGACGGAGACATAACGACCTTGAGGCGAACCGCCCTGTGCCTGAAGAGCGGCAGACACTTCGCGGAGAGCGAGACTCTGGATCAGCTTCCTCTGACTCATCCGGAGCACTTTGGAAATCCCGTTATCGGCGGGAGACGCGGCAGACGCTCGAGGCAAGCGCAGTGAGTCTCGCGGAGAGGGCGACTTGGTGTCGCAAAACAAATAGGCGGTTTTTTCATGTTTTTTGTAATTTTAATTTTTTTATTTACTTGTTTTCTCAGGGATGACAGCAGCGAGGACGAGGGAAGTCCGCCGCGGGGCAGCCGCGACTCCGGCTCGGGAATCGGGGGAAAGGAGGGCGTCGAGACCGAGCCCGAAATCGGTAGGGTCGTCTGCGTCGAACTCGGCGACAAGAAGAAGAAGGACTACTGGTTTCCGGGACTGGTCGTCGCTCCGACCGCTCAGGACACCGTACGCATTCGCGTGCGCGACGACTATCTCGTTAGGTCCTTTAAGGATGCTCGATAGTGAGTAAAACGGTCGTGTTGTAATTGAGTAACTTTTTTTTTTCTCGTTTCGAACGATTCTGTATTTGAAATGCATCCGCATTCGCGTGCGCGACGACGATCTCGTTAGGTCATTCGAAGATGCTCGACACTGAGTACAACGGTCATGTCGTTTTTTTAAAAGTTTATCCGTCTAATTTCGAATGATGCTGTATTCGAAAAGAATCCGTATTTGTGTACGCGACGACTATCTCGTTAGGTCCTTCAAAGATGCTCGATAGTGAGTAAAACGGTCGTGTTGTAATTGTTTAACTTTTCTTTTTTTCTCATTTCGAATGATTTTGTATTTGAAATGAATCCGCATTCGCGTGCGCGACGACTATCTCGTTAGGTCGTTCAAGGATGCTCGACACTGAGAACAACGGTCATGTCGTTTTTTTTAAAAGTTTATCTGTCTATTTTCGAATGATGCTGTATTCGAAAAGAATCCGCAGTTGGGTGCGCGACGACTATTTCGTTAGGTCGTTCAATGATGCTCGGTAGTGAGTAAAACGGACCTGTTGTTACTTTTGTTTATAATTTTTTTTTTTTTTTTTCTCTAATTTCGAACGATTCGTACTAATTCACGCTCTCCTTGCGATTACAGTTACACCGTTCCGAAGAAGGAAGCCATCGAGTTCACGAAGGAAATGGGCAACAAGGTGGAGAACAGCGGGTTGAAAGTCGCGGTCGAGAAGGCTCTGTTGTTTCTGGAGAAGAACGAGCTGCCGCCTCACTGGGACAGAGATTCGCTGTTCGGTAACGCCGTCTCGAGCGGCAACAGCGACTCGGACGCCGACCTCGACTCGGACGTAAGTTCGTCGAGTTCGAACCTTGTTAAGGAGGGAGTCTCGCTGCGCGCTGACTTTGCATAAGTTCGACAACAATAAGAGAAAATTGCAAGTACTTCTTAATGGTGTAAAAATCTGAAAAAAATCATGTATACTAAAGGTACTGAGAAGATTAAT